>JABXWE010009646.1:0-26681 GCA_014611495.1 Limonius californicus | reverse complement strand
GTTAACACATTTATATGTCCCAATTTGGAAATTATTTAGTAAAACCCCTTTAATTTAGTGCACTACTTCCCAAACTTTTTCCATTATTACTCGGAACTGCTCATCAGAAAGCCCTTTTTACCGAATGTAAATAAAACACTATCTGCACTAGACTCAATTTAGTTTATGACATATTTATTAAATACCAACAAGTACTAAGACTGTTTTAAAGTGTCGGGGCACACTGACTGATTACTTTCTTTAGGGTACTTCTACACTTTTGTGGTAAATGTTAATAGATTTTGATGCACTGCAAAAAATACCCAATTTTGGGTAATTTACCTAGATTCGGGAAGCACCTATCTAGTGTGACTTGACTGCATTACTTGTAAAAACAAATAAATAGTACTCTGGTCACTGCGAACAAAACAAAAACAGTCTAGTAAACAGTTCCATCCTAAACAAAAAGATTTTTTGATAGAAGTGAATTGTATATTTTTGTTGAGTATAATAATGTACAACATCGTAGGTGTAAAAAAACATTGAATATATTAATGCTTAAATTTACATCCAAATAATTCAGTAAAACAATATAAATCAACAAAATGGCTATGTTTACGCTAAATACAAAATATGATTTCTTGTGCATGTACATCCAATACTGCAAAATACAATGTTACTCAAGAATATACATTCTCACTCAGTATTCAGAAAGTGGATGTTGATTGATATGTTTAACATTTTTTATGGTGTGAACAACATTAAAATTTTCAGTACTTGTCTTGTTACTCTTGTTTTTACAAGTAATGCAGTCAGACTATACTAAATTAATAAAAGCTTTTTTTAATAATAGTGTGAAAATACACATTTCAACGCATATATCATTAAAAAGAGAAGTTATCTTTCTAATGCTGGCAAATTTTAATATGGATTCTATTTGTATATTATATCTAAAATTATGAAATGCAAACATTTTAAAGTATATTTAATTTGTAGAGTCTACAGTTCTCTACCAATTTGTTTTTCCTAAATTCAAATTAAATAAATAACCAATAAGTCACGTACATTTGAAAAAATGGGATCTATTTGTTTTTTTTTATTATAACAAGTGGACTAAATGTTTTGGTCACCACAAAATAATCACTAAATTGGCCAAGATTTTTCTGTTCTATCTCTTACCATATCCCATATTGTGAAGGTATGCTACCCAATTTTAAACATCTTATACATTGCAAAACTGGCTGCATATAAAATAGGTACTGATAGTTTGAAATCATGCTATATGCGCGATAGTACAAAATACCTGCTTACGTGCATCATAAAATCTGTAAAACTGCTACGTAATTTTTTCCATTAAAAATAAGAGAATGAGGATAGTAAAAGGATCTAACCACATTAATTGAAGAAGAACAAGCATGGTGTGGAGATGTTTTCCATATGAGAGAAGACAAAATGGCTGAAAAACCTAATGAAATGGGATTTACCAAAAAGGAAATGAAAAAATGGAGTGCAAACACAAGGACCAGTGGAGTACAGTAAACAGCAGATACCAAAACAGAGTAAAATAAGATTCAGGTTTAGTCTCTATAACCAGCGATATTACCTATAGGTTATAACAATACTGTTTTAAAACTAATTATGTAGAGATTTTCATTTCCAAATTGTCCACATTTAAATAAAGAATTTAAATAATTACATTTAAGCTGAACAGTTGTTTCATGTAACACAAACTTAATTCTACAGTTGAGTTTTTTTGTGTTTTTTTTTCAGTTTTACTTTTAAGTCATGTATTTTATGCACATTTCTGTAACTGAAAGAATTATGTCTAACGATTTAAATGCCCTGAAAATATTTAAATCTTTTAATTCGTTTGAATATTTTTCACTCTAATCTTCACAAGAACAAATTGCAGTAATTGTGATAGTAACAGTAGAAAGTTTTTGTGGAAATCTGTACGCATGTATTTCTCAAACTGTTGTCTTTTGAAATCAGTTCACCCATAGCTGTGGTTTTAAAGCTAAGCATCAAATATTTTTGATATCAAGTTTGTAGTAAGTCACTGCCTTTGCTAAGTGAGTTCTTTAAAAATTATCGTCATTCCAATAATGTAGTGTTGATGATGATGAATAAATATATGTACCTATAAATTATTCTGATGACGGCAAAACAGGAGCTTAAAAAAATTAGCAAGGACCTAATGCTATTAACTAAATTTAGTATTGTGTGAAAAGTGTGTAAACTATAAAAATTAGATGTATCAGTGATATAGGTACTGTTTTAATAAATAGCTACATCGTTGAAAATAAATTAACAATAACAATATTTTTGCCGTGTTTTGTTTTTAATTTCCTAAATATTTTTTTCATATACTAACCAGCGTTAACAAAATCATAGAGTTTAACATTCATTCGGCATATCTATCAGAATACCTAATCACTTTGCAAAAGGCTTTTTTTATGAGTTAATTCTGAAAATATAAATGACTAATCGAAAGTTTCTGGTATTTTATTAACTACAAAACTGCTTAAATAAACTTATCGGAACATGGACGACAACAGTTTAGAATATTTTCTTCTCACAGTGGTTTAAAATGTTTGTTGCTGGCATAGTATTTTCTTTTTGGGTTCAAGTAATCTAAGGTATTTTTTATGTAGATTCCAATAAAGCAATGGTGAAATTGTATTCTCAAATTTTAACAAAATTTGGAAGGTTACTAAAATACATTTCGTTTCATATGAAATGAACCATCCATATAACGTTCCATATAACCTCAAGTTGGTGTCTCAGCGCGTCTAAGTTGTTAGGAGCTCTTGGCAATAATTTTAGTCGCCGGTCCATCATGTCTCAAAAAAGTTCAATCGGAGATAAGTCCGGTGATGGTGCAGGCCTGGGCAGCATTTGCAATTGTGCTTGTTGGAAGTTTTTCTGGTAATGTGTGCAGTGTGTGGACGTGCGTTATCCTGTTGGAAAATACCGTTTGGCAACGTTTGCATGAATGGTACTAACACCGGTTCCAGGACATTATGAATATAGCGATGAGCATTTAAAGCGCCTGGACGAACACAAGAGGTGATCTACCGAAACAAATCGCACCCCAAACCATAACTCCGGGTCTTAAAGCTGTATGGCGTCTTTCAACAAATTCTAGATTTCGTCTTTCTACTCGATATCGACGTACCTTCCTACGGCCGTCATTTGCCCACGAACAACAACAAATTGATCAAAGACAGTAGACGAACACCACAGCCACTTGATTTTTTTAAATTGAGATAGTGATCCTTTCATACGTAATAATAAAACATTATTTTAGCAAAATTTCAAACACGTAGCTTTATTTTTAATGGGTGGTGCGTTTCATATGAAACTGAGCATATTATCATATTTATACCAGATAAATATGGTTAGCTTGTGTAGTAATTACAGTGATGTGAAAAAGTTCTGCATCCCCAAAAAGTGTAATAGTTTCTTAGAGTTTAACATAAATTCTGAAATATAAATTTAAATATCAGTACCTACTATATCATTAGTTTGTCTGCTTGCTACGATCTTGGAATTCTTTAGAGAAATTGAAATAGACAGTCTAAATCTCTTAATGAGTTGCTTATTATTCTAAAAAATAATTAGGTGCTTAGAAATTTCTTAATGCCTATTTAAAACTAATTTATATGAGAAATACTTTCTGCATTCTAATTATATATAACATGCATTGAATTTAGGACATTAATTTGAGATTTACACATCATTAAAGTTGCACCATATCCTCGCAGAATAAACAGACGAAATTGTCCGACAAAAAGCGGTATGCCATCATTTTCCATCATAACGAAGGAGCTTTCACACTAACAAAGTGTAATCAATCAACCGTCGTTCGAGTACCTAATTTTGAAAACCTGAATATAATACCTGAAGTGGCCGCCCAAAAATAACTGCTAGAGACTTTAATATGTTAAGAAGAATCAGTCTGATCAAACTATGATCATAAGCTACTGGTATGAGTTTATGTATATCTAGTGTGAGAAGAAGACTCCTTAGTTTTGGACTCCGAGGATGTAGATGTAGAGCATGCAAGAAACCACTACCTTGCGAGAAACAGAGAAGCAATAGTTTGAACAGTGGTAGAAGGTGCGATTCCGTGATTAATCCACCTTTAATATCAATAACCATGTTGATAATACGAGTCAGAAAAAGTTGATCGACTACAATTCGTCTCTGCGATGAAGACTGCCACAAAATACGAGGCTTGTTCAACTGAAACCCATCTTTGGTCAACTTAGCCGTGAAAACAAATGCAATAATTCAAATGACGTTTGCTAATATTAGTAGTGTCTGTAAGCAACACATTAATAAATTTCTGGTGTTTGAATTTGATTCTGACTCTTAAAACTTCAATTTTGAAATGGCGTTTGTTGTTGAAAATCCGTCCAAGTTTGATCAGCGTGCGGTCCTACAATTTTTATGCGTTGAGGGTGTGTAGCCATTGCAGATCCATACGCGAATACGAGCAGTGTATGCAAATGCATGTGTGCCCAACTGTGAAGGAATGGTGCCGAAAATTTAAGAATGGAAAAGAGGGGACTATGGATGAACCGATCGGATGCACGGTGTACTGCATTAACAGAAAACAGTATGGCATGTGTGGAAGGCCTTATTAGAG
The DNA here is from genome assembly GCA_014611495.1 of Limonius californicus. NCBI lineage: Eukaryota > Metazoa > Arthropoda > Insecta > Coleoptera > Elateridae > Limonius > Limonius californicus. Next base: position 22,048 of record JABXWE010009646.1, on the reverse strand, counting down.
AAAATCGTCGAATTTCAATTAGAGAAATTTCAGTAATTGTTGGTGCGAGTGTAGGATTTATTCATAGTATTGTTCATAATCTGTGTTACAGCAAAGTTTCTTCGCAATGGATTCCTCGTCTCTTTTCAAAACTTTCTTCTGTTAATAGTTGATGGTGCCATTACTACGAGCCATCCAGTAAGTTATGTCGATGCAGTGGAAACATTCAAGTTCACCACCACCGAAGAAGTTAAAAGCACAACCTTCTGCAGGCAAGGTGATGTTAACATTTGTTTCGACCATGAAGGACCCTTATTGATAGAGTTTATGGAGCCTGGAGTAAATGTCGATGCAAATCTGTACAATGAAACTTTGAACAAGCTTCATCAAGCAATAAGACGGAAACAGACAGGAAAATTTACGCGTGGGGTCATTTTACTGTACCACAATGCTAGGCCTAATGTTGCTAATGTGGTAAAAGAAAACCTTCAACGAAAGTAATGGAGGGTTTTAAAGCATCCACCCTACAGTCCCGATCTAGCGCCTTGCGATTTTCATGTTTTTGGACCGCTGAAAAAGGCGTTAAAAGGTCGGCATTTTGAGTCTGACGCAGAAGTACAGATAACTGTGGAAGACTTCTTCAATCAGCAGTCACAAGAATTCGATGAGCAGGGTATACGTCGGTTAGTAAAACAATGGGATAGGTGCCTTAACTGTGACGGTAATTATTTGTAATTAAATTGTTGAATATATTTTTTATGAAGCAAAGATGGGCTTCAATTGAACACACCTCGTAGATTGAAATACCTACTGCAGAATAAGGTTTTCCCTAGTGAGAAAGATTTATTTGGAGAAATAAAGTATACTTTCCAGGAAGACAATCCACCCTATAGAGCAAAGTTGGTTCGATCTTAAATGTAAATAAAGTCCATTCGGATTGACCGTCATAATCCCCAGACTTTAATTCTATCGAAAACTTGTGGCAAAGAATAGCTAACATCATTCCAAAGAAAAAACCGGCAATAAAATTAATTTAATCATACCAGTGCCTGGTTTCACCGCATCTACAAGGAAAAACATGGAAAACTGCTAAATGTCATGGCAAATAGATGCAAATTAGTCATCGAAAACAAGGGCTGATCCACAAAGTATTAAATTAGTCCAATATTAATTCGTATATCTTGTAATATTGCGGGTTTTAACTTACATTACAATAATAACATATAGGTAATTTTGAATAAATTTCAAGTTGTTTTTCCTTATCAAGTAGTAATTTTATCTCTTATCATTACTCTGTTACTGTTTCAACTTTTTAAGTTTTTACAAACGACCACTAGGTGGCGCTATTGAGATGTGCCATTACTATTTTCATACAATTTTACATTTGTTATTGCGAAAACAGTGGTAGCTTAGAAATTGAGCAAGTAGTTTGTATACAGTGAGCTTTTAAAAAAACAGATTTTGTCAAAAAATGGAAATTTCCCGTGAAGATTTTTCGTTGGATCATTTTTTATGATTTTAGTAAAGGCCTAACTCAACAACAATGCGTAGAATCGCTTCGTTCAACATTGGTAATGAATCACCATCAGAAAATACTGTTTACAATTGGTTTGCAGAATTTCGTTGTGGTCATGCGTCCGTGAGTGATGGATTTCCTGCAGATCGACCAAAATCGGTTGTTCGGTTCCAAAAAACGTCGTTGCTGTGCGGAATATGATTCAAGAAGATCGCCGTGTGACTTACAGTGAGATAGAGGCATCCTCAAGCATATCGAAGACTGCAGTACATTCGATTTTGCATGAACATTTAGCTGTGAAAAATATTTGTTCCCTATGGATTCCGCAATAATTTGACCGAGCTCAAAAAAAGGCTCGTGTTAATTGGGGTAAGGAAATGCTCAAAACATTCGACCGAGGGTCTGCAAAATCCGTATACAACATCGTAACAGGTGACGAAACTTGGACATACTCGTATGAACCGGAAACTAAGCAACAATCCATTGTTTGGATGTTCCAAGATGAACCGAAGTTGTTCGTTCACGAAACACTTCCAAGAAAATGACCGCTTGTTTCTTCGGTTGTACTGGACATGTCGCAACCATTCCTTTAGAGGATCGAAGATCAGTTTACTCTGAATGGTATACAACAATTTGTTTGCCAGAAGTCATCGACGAAATCAGGAAAAACAACCGAAAATGTCGCATCATTCTTCATCATAACAATACCAGCTCTCACACAGCACATCAAACAATTGATTATTTGAAGGAGAAAAGCATCGAATTAGTGTCTTATTGCTCGTATTCACCTGGTTTATCGCTTAACGACTTCTTTGTGTTCCCGAATGTCAAAAACTGCGAGGACAGTGATTTTCATCACCTCAAGAAGCTAATGAATCCTTCAAAAACCATGTTTTTGAGATATTGTGAAAAAGAATAAAACAGTTTGTTCCAGAAAATTTTCTTTCCTAGTTTTTGTAAAAACTTAAAAGGCTGCCCTCGTATTTCAATATCGGTGTGGGTATGCACATTGATTGGTTAAAAAAATTAAAAATATCAGTTTAATACTGATGCAAGACTTTTTCACACCAGCGTACCTTACATAAAATTGCTAAAGCAAATCTATATGCCATCGATATGCAAGTGGCCTGAATATGCTACCATTTGTTGAAACCTTTCTTAAATATAAATATTAAAAATTAACTCACTTATTTAAATAAAAAGTTCTCGTGGAGCTGGATTCCACATACATACCAATTTAGGATGAATACATTTTTATTTGCCAATAATTTAGACATACCTCTTACTTGTTACGCAATTACCTAGCAGATAGTGATTTGGGAATTGCTACATTTACAAGGCTTAGGTACGATGTAATAATTATAGTATTGGTTTATGTTGTGCGAATAATAAAAAAAATCTGTATGTTAATAAGAATAGTCGTACATGACATATAAGGTTGTTAACATGTACAACTTAACTTTCACGTAAGAAGACGTCTTTGTTAAAACAATTTAACAACAAAATTGAGGATTAAATTTGCCTGCTTTCCCTAGCGAAATTTATTCGTTGGAATGAAGAGCATCTTGCGAGGATTATGGCCAATCTACTTTCATATGATTAAATATTTTATTTTTCAAACACTTTGTGACTGTGATTAGAATAGTTTTATGTTTGTCTATTAACGATTTTTAAGAATTTGTTTGGCATTAAAATACCATAAACATACAAATTTAAAAAGTTTTTTGTTGTTTCCCAGAAATCGGTAATATATCAGTATGAATGTAATTAAAAACATGCATTAATACTACAACACGTTGTTAAGAAAACCTATACATTTTTAATTTTAAGACGACTTTCTACTTGTGTTGACCTTCATTATTCTTTCAGTCTTAATAAGTGTTAACTAATTCTTATTTTAATAAAGAGTAGATACTCAGTGAGAACTAGCTTTGAAACGTTATGTTCTATAAAGATACATAGTCGGATTAGCTTAACCTTAGCCTTGGACTTTCTCATACTTCAAATATTTTGTCTGTTCATATTATTTTATAAAGTATATTTGCATGAGCGGTTTAGGACATAAGATTACCAATTAAAATTGATCATAATCTGTACTTACATTGCTAAAATTAAGATAAAATAAAGTATTAAGTGTGCGTTAATGTTTAAAATATAGTTCTGCTAATGTTCATCTAAGGCTAATACGCATTATCTGTTAACTAATTCGAACACACAAATTCATTCGGTCAATATTTTCGTAACCAATGATTTTATAGACGTTGTTGTCCTTTATCTCCTCTAGCAATTTAAGAAAACCCCTTTCTTATTCAAAAATTTTAGAAATTAATTATATTGATCGTTTTGTTTTTGGCGTTTTTGTGTATTCCACCATTATTATAGGAAGTGCTCAAAATTGTCATAGAATGCCGTGTTTTTCCAAAAATACCAAGTGTTTGCCGGATTTGCTGGCAGCCTTCTTGTATGCGTTAACGAAGTATTTCCATATCAGCTATAGAAGCGAAATGAACAATAGATTTCAAATGGCCTCACGGGTAAAAGTCCAATGGATTTAGATCTGAGGATCGTGCAGGCTAGCATATAGGTGCCACACTACCTATCCACTGATTAGGAAATCGTTCATCTAAATAGTTTCTGACAACTCAACCAAACCACATACGTCGAATAACGTCAAGTGAGATGTCATTCGAATTAGAACTGGAGAAGCAGCAAGTAATTAAGCATATCTTTCGCCTTTCCGGGACATGTTCCCACTACCCTTCAAGGCGTCACCTTAAGCGATGCGCCCGACTCTAATCGCCCGACAACAAAGCTGACGTACCCATTACACTGGCTTCCTCCATCCTTGGGTTGGGACGTCAGTCTAGTTCTTGTTACAGGCCAAACGAGCTTTTTCATCGACCCGCAACAGGAAAGATGGAAGTGCCATCGGCTTAGCGCAGAGGAGTAGGAGCGGTTCACGAGAGACGCTTAAGGGAAGGAAATCGAACGTAGTTGTGTACAGAGTAAGTTAAAATTAGTGGGCGCCAACAGCTTACGGGAATCGAACTCACCTTTATTGTGCCTCCTCCTGTAGTATATAAAAATACAATACACACAAATAAAAGATATTGTGAATTTTAAGACAAATATAATTCTATTGCTTGAAATTTATATCACACATAGTACAAAAAAAACCAACCAAAACAGTAATAATTGTAGTTGAACACAGAGGGAAGTTAGAACGTTCAAACAAAGAGCTCGCCGCCACTGGCTTGCAATATTTACTTTACTAAACACACAGATCTGTGCAGCCAGTGACGTTCGAGTTTACAGAAATTACTTACACTTTACGAGTAATAACCAATAACAATTGGTGACTGAAGGTCGCGTTGTGTTGCATAAAAAACAGGTTCAGCACTTTAAATCAGTCAAATGAATCTCGGAATAAGTTTTGACAACAACGCAATAACAATTCTTACCTTAGTTTTCTTCAAAGGGAGTAGATAGAGAAGCAGGCACAATTTGGGGTGTTCTTAGGTCCTTAAGAAGCAGACAAAAATCGCAGGCACGAGATCGCTTTGCCTTTGTTGCAGCAGCGACACATCCAGAGGGACAGGAAAAGGGTTGTATATTAATCCACCAAAGGAGATCAGCAAATTCGCAATGAATTGTCTTCCAAGGATTAAATCCAGCAATACAAAAATTCATGCGATGGACACCCATCGAAAACCCAAGCCGTCCCTGCACTACTTGTTTTCGGTGCTGAGATATTAACGAGCAACCGGCTTGAAAGGAGATCTGAAGTCGACTCTCGAGAAAACGCAATGCCAATATGCAGCAGCAGAAGTATTTCGCCATATGACGAAATATGTTGTAAGAATTCTAGAACAATTAACACGTAGGACTCCCTCAAGGACAGGAAATTCCCAGAAAACGTTCACGGCCAAGCGCGTAGACAAAATATTTATCGGCATTTCTCCAGGATAATAAAAAAGGTCCACTAAACTGTATTCGGGAAATAATAATATAGTAATCGCCTACGGAACGGCCAATAAAATAAGGCTTTAATCCGCAAGAAGTAGCAAAATCAAACGAACGTAACATTCTGATTTCCTATGTTATGGTCTAAGCTACCCGGTTGGTCGCGAAATTCAGTGTGTCCCGAATCCAACCTTCTCGTGCCACTGCCACGTCGAGTCCAACCGCAATCTCAAAACCCGCCCAGTTACCCGAGCGAGGGGTTTGTTCCCGAGCCCGAGGTAACCTGAGAAAACGTATGGGTGGCGCGTTTCGTATACCGCGAAAGTATACTTCCATAATCACGTACAAGTTCTACTATGGTGCCGCTTTCTCTCTCTACTACATCCTCTCTTCTCACTCTGTCCTACTTCTCTCTCCTTCCATATTGTTTCCTCCTGCCCCTCTCTTTTTACGCCTGCCGCCTTCTGGCTTGTTGTCCTGTCTATCACTCGCTTTTAGTTCCACCTTTCCAGCCGCCTTACGGCTTATTCTTCTGTTTTATTAATCGCTTTTACTTTCCATCCATCATCTGCCACCCCCCGGCTTGTTCTGCTGTCTGTCACTCACTTCTGTTTTCCACCTTTCGCCTGCCACTCTCCGGCTTACTCCCAAGCAATATCAATCGCTTTTACTTCCCACCTAACATCTGCCGCCTTCCGGCTTGTTCTTCTATCTAACGCTCACTTCTGCGTTTTACATTTCACCTGCCGCCCTGCGGCTTATTATCGTGTCTACTACTTACGCTTTTCCACCTTTCGCCAGCCGCCTTCCAGCTTGTCATCTTCCTCACATCTAATTAGACCTCGTCTACTCCTTCTTCTCTCCTTTAACGCCTGCGATTTCGAGTGTAAGCACACGTGAGGAAGCTTCAAGTCCACATACCCCGCATGGCTAGGCGTTCATCTATCCCCTCCCCTAAAGGAATACCAGTTTGTATATGTTAACACTGGTCGGCCCGGGACAAGGACGCCTTCAAACAGCCCATTCAACTAACTTCTTAAAAAAAATTACATACAAATTAGCTGCTAATCTTCTTTGACGAAAAAAGATCCAATTAAATTGTCACCGATCATTCTTGCCCGTACATTAACACTAAATTGTCGTTGGTGTCGCGATTGAAGAAGAAATAAGGATAAAGAAGTTGCTGATTTAAAACTCTCTTCACTGCCATGTGTACGACATTCTCTTCTGCTAATTCGTCGGGCACTAGTGTCAGGATTTTCACGGATATGCTTCAAAATTGGTTGGTAGAATTCAACGTTTTGGATACTAACTGATCTTCCACCATCTGACACACGTTTTTTAAATTATCCTATTGGTCGCAGACGTTCAGTTAATCATTGTCTGGTTGAGGTTTGATGTTTTAGAAACGTTCAGCGTAGTGACTTGCTTCCACTGCATTACATTGGACGAGTTCATACATCAAAATTATGTTGTCATTTCTTCGTGTGAATAAGCCATTATTGATAGTATCACACGCAACGGGCAGCTTAGTATCAACTTAATATCAATCAACTGATTGGAATGAACTGACATACGTTTGAATATACGCGGTAGTGCTTTGTTTGTAGAAAAAAAGGTGCCGCTTTTTTTTAAATGATAGTCAGATTTTAATTTAAATGAAATTTAAAGTACTTGGGTTAATAGAAGTACACAGTAAATTCCAATGTTTTGTCCAATTCGAAAATAGGTGCCGGAATTTTGTTCCGGCGCGTTCCACTAGTATACAATGTGAAAATGTGTATGGTTTAATACGCGTGTCTTAGAAACTACAGCTGGTGTGACATATGAACTTTTTCATTGTTTGTCCGCTTGCGAAACAGGTCCCACATGGCCCACAGGAGATCTACCTAGTTCTGTCAGAATGTCAGTGTCAAAAATCGTAACAATTCTAATATAGTTGTTGTACATGTTTTACAGTTAATACTACCTAATCTAAACTACTCAAAAGTGAATATATATATTGTAATATAAAGCATATATGTTTGTATTTGGCTGCTAATGGTCGTCTATTATTGATAATTAGAGCAAACGGCAATGTTTGATGTTAAGAAACAAAAAACGATCTAATCCAGTTGCAATTGTTTAACCGTATTAGTGTCAAGTCGAATTTGTGTGTTTAATGGAATAATCTTTCCTGTCTTCTTAAGACCTTTTTTGTTCATTGTTTTGTTATTCAAGTGTTACATTTGTGTTTTTAATAATAAACAACAATGCAGAGAAACCATTTAACAATAGAACAACGAAATTTAGCCGTTGCTATGTACCAAAGAGGAGATCGCCAGATCGATATTGCTGATATGTTAGGAGCCACGCAGAACGTAATTTCAGGCGCCTTTTCGCGCCTTAGAGAACAGGTACGACTGCAAGAAGGCCTGGAAGTGCATCTTTTCGCATCACATCTCCTGAGAATCGACTTCTGTCAACAGCAAGTATTCCAGAACGCTACAGGAAATCGAGTTTCCTACCAAACTGTGAGAAATCGATTGTTTGAGGTAGGACTTGCTTCATACCGCTCCCTGAGATGTCTTGCAAGAACTGTGGCTCAACGAAGACATCGGGTGGAATGGTCAAGACGTAGGGTTCAAGAAGCAACACCGTTGGATGATATACTATTTTCGGACGAGCCCAGATTTAGTCTCAGCAATGATAGCCGGCGTCAAAGAGTATATCGTAGTGCCGGCCATCGTATTTTAGCTCAGTATACCCAACCAGTCTTGTCTTTGGTGGTGGTGGTCCTATGGTATGGGCTGGAACTTCTTTGGGGTGGCGTACTGACCTCCATATCTTTAATGGTACACTCACGGGCAATATTATGGCCAAGAGATCATGATGGACCATGTTCCGAACCATAGCAGCGCTGTTGGACGGGAATATTTATGTTTTTCTTGACGACAACGCAAAGCCGCATCGTGCTCGGGTTGTTTTACAGATGCTTCAAGATGAGGAAATAAACCGTCTTGCTCTTCCTCCGCTATCTCCAGACTTCAACCCCATCGAGCATGCATGGAACCTTTTGCAGAGACAGCTGGATCATCATAATCCAAGACCTACTACTATGCAATAGCTGATGGATGTATTGCCGGTACTGTGGCATCAAACTCCACAAGAACATATTGATAATTGCATTGAGAGTGTGCCAGCAAGGTTCAGAGCAGTTACTACTGCCAGAGGAGGTGCTACGCGGTATTAAAATTTTATAAATTTAAGTTAAGTGAAAGGAGACAATGACGATTTTCATTATAATATTGTTCAATTTCTTCTTTAAATGTACCTTTGTTGTAATTTTCATTTTCATTACTAAAAAGGCGTTATATTTTGTTGTTTTTGTAGTTTTTTATTATAAATGCAATTAGTGTTGCCTTTAAGTGTCTTACACTGCATTATCTCTATTTATTTTTGAGTAGTTTCTTAAACCATTTATTTACGTAGAAGAGAAATAGTAATAAAGACAACCAAATTTTTCATTTCATTTCATTTCATTTCATTTCGTTTCATGAGGATGATTTCACCGATATTTTTCCATATTAGAATAATAATCAAGAACGATGTGGTAAGAAATGAACTGCTTCCTCCCTTATTATCCGTATACTCCAAATTCTACTGGGTTTTTCATTTAATTAAGATACCGCAATATTTTAGTCTTAATTGAGGCCGTAATGTAAGGTTTGTAGATCCTTCTTATTGGATTAGTCATGCTATTGCAGTATAGTCGCACAGCCATTCAAATTTAGATTTCAAATTATATCGAAATCGAAAAGTGTCTAAGATTAACAAGCTATCATTTAAAACTAGCTGTTGTAATTTCATAATTAACAAACAGCAGTGGCTAATCCATTAAATGAGATCTGGAAGATTACTTATGGGTAAAACAGAAAATGTTTTAATTATTATATGTAAGCAGATACACATAATATACATTATACAGGACGTTCTTCAATTAAGTGCCAAACTTTATACAGTCGATATCACCAAATTAAAACTTTTTACCTCACAAATTTTAGTGCCCAACTTCACTTCACTTCATTTTGGGCATTATAGTTTAGAAATGAAGCGAGCATTTAAAATAAATTTATTGACGGTTGTGATTATTAAGGATTCAATATTGTACAATTTTTCGTCGCGGGACGCGGGCGTAGTTGGGCGATTGGCAAATCCAATTTTTTTAATATACTACTAACTGAATTCCAAATTGTTTGCTTACTAAGATTCTACATTAGCAAAATAATGCTCTTGCTTTTTTGTGATAAACAAACCTGTTCTCTTTTCGTGATAGTTAACTTTTAGTTTCAATAAGTGTGTTAGATGTTAAAACTATCAGATTTATTGTAGTGCTTGCAGTCGAAAAAGTAGTTAGTGATGAATTGGATTTGATGCTCTTCAAAAACAAAAGAATTGTAGAAGAAGCTATGTAGGTATTGAGAGCACACTGCTTAGTGCTTTTTTCAATTTTCGAAACTCGAAATACCGCTAAGTATTGTGCTATCAATAATTAAGTAGTTTCCTCTTCATTTCGTTTATTTTTAAAGAGCACCAAATCCATGGCTAGCACCTTTCCCGAATGCAAGCGCTGCAACAAATACACGCGCTTTCAAACATGTGACATACTTTTCCAAACTAAATGTTAATTATGATGAAAATAGAGCGGTTTACGAAGCAAATGCAGAAGAGTTTTTTGAAAATGAAGACCGACCCGCTCCATGACTACGTCGCTGGTGGTCATGTGGATACAATACTGTGTACTCGCTAGTTACAGCTACACATTTTTATTTTAATAGCTAACTTCATTTTCGAAGTATTGAAAAAATATAGTATTTAAAAAAAATACCTTGTGTTTTGGAAACGGTGACTAACGTTTATTATGTAGAAGTTTTAGTTTTGTATGATTTTTCCCGTACGACACTTATTTTTTTCCACGGAAATGTGTCATTATCTCAACAATTGATGTTTTTGACTTGTGCCACTTTTCTAGCGAAGTGCAGTGGTGTGAAAAAGTTCTGCATCACCCAAGAAAATAATTATTTCTTGAAGTTTAACTACATTTTCGGCATAGTTAGACTATGTCAACAACTTATTTCTTAATTAGATACTTAGAGCTCCATAGAAAACAATTAAGGTAAGTTCTTTTCTAAAATCGATAATCGGTTATTCCCGCATTTCTAATGGGATCATTAAAATGCATTTAACATTAAATTTAGAAGCATAATTAGGAGAAATATATATTATGTTATAAGTATGTATATACCTGCAGGTATTATGGATTATTCAGTTGCCTTTTACAGTGGCAAAATGCTATCCGAAAAGAAACTGTTCCAGGCGTGAAATAGCTATGAAAGTGCAGTGCAATCTATCCACAGTTATTAGAGTAATCAAAACATACTCCGAGATAGAAAAAATTGAAGATTAACCCCGCAGTGGCCGTCCAAAAAAAAATCAGTAAGAGAAGACAGTGTACCTATAGCGGAGGAAGAGCCTGGCAGACACAAGTCTAAATTCGACAGATTAACCAAAACATGGTCCGAAGCTACTGGTGTAAGTGTATGCACTTCTACTGTAAGACGGAGACTTCTTAAATCTGGACTTAGGTGTTGCAAAGCCCGGAAGGAACCCCTCCTATCAGAATGCAAAGGCTCCACCGTTTGAGATGGGCAAAGAATCATCGCCAGTAGGCTACACATATGCTAAAAGATTTCCTGGAGAAGAATTTTCACGACAGTGTGTTCTGATACTAACTAAACATCCAACCTCTGTCATGATATGGGGCTGCATATCTGCTGAAGGTGTTGGCAGATTTGTATCTGGCATGGTGAATGCAATCAAATACATTGATGTCCTACAGGAGAAAATGCTGTTTAGAGGAAAAGAGTTATTTCCTGTAAAATCTTTATCTTTCAAGATGATAATGCACATTGCCACAGAAGAAAGGTTGTTCAATCTTCGATGTCGTCCAATAAAGTTAAAAGGATAGACTGACCAACAAAATACCCGTACCAAAATGTGTGTGTGTATTGTAATAAACGTTTAGGTGTAGACTACATTATTATATATATAATGTACAATCTTTCTGATTTCAAATGAATTGTATACTATCGAATTGTTTCCGTTTTCTTATGGACCAACATTTGTGCTATTATTATTACTAGTATTGTGTTTAAATACCCATATTATATTTGTAATGATCAAATGTAAAATATTTGAAAAAAATGGGTTTAAACTGCAATTCATCTTATTTGTGCAACTGATGCAGAACTTTCTCACACCACTGTACCATGTAAAATAAAAAAAATTACATCTACTCTTGTAAATCTGAAACTAATTACAGGGCGGTTTATGATTATTTCATGTCATCTACGGCGACAGTCCCGAAAATAAGCTGCCCTTTTATATTAAAATATTAAAACCGTATGTATTCAGATTGATTTCGTTTCAGAGATAAGCCCGTCAAAAACATTTTTACTAAACTTTTCTGTTAAAAATTTGCGATATACAGGGTGATTACTTTATCTTGTAACAGGTAGGTAGGTACACACATTACAACTGTTTGTATTTCATAAGTATCTTAGTAAACTTTACATTGTTTAAATAAATAGAAATCAAAGTAGTTACATTGGATGTACTAAGAAACTACAATGAAACTATTTACTAATAATTAAGTTTTGCAATGGGCACATTGACAATATTTATTTCTTATAATTTAAACAAAACAAGCACAGAGGAAACTAAGATAGCATAAAAATATGTTGACATAACAATAAATCACCAAAAAAAATTAAATAAAAACAGTAAGAATAAATAGGTACTAATCAATGATGTAGTAAATGTTCAAACTGCCGTCTTGATGTTCACATAAGTCAATCCGCCGCAGAATTTCTAACTATGTACATTCAATATTTCTTTCACGTAAATTTTCCTGAGTTTATACTGGAATTTCGTAGACGTTGTTTTTACTTTATCCCACAAAAGGAAATCTAACGGAGTCAAGTCCGGACTATGTGGGGGCCAAGGACGAATTGCACGTCTTGCAATGAATCTGTAATCGAAAGTTTCATCTTGGTAGTTTCTTAAAATTCTATGGAAGGCCAGGTGCTCCCTCATTTTGAAACCACATACGCTGTCTAACTTAAAATAGGAATGTCTTCTAAAAGTTGAAGTACATCATTTTTTAAAAATTCACTTGCTTCAATAGTTAATAAAAAACGCGTTCATGGAAATTTTTATCTCATTTTTAGTTCACCGCATGTCGAATTCGTTGATAGTTGTCAACCTACGCTTGTTTTTGCTTCATTTAGAAACAATATATAGCAGGAGACACGTTCTAACTCAATTGCTTCCAATAGTTAATAAACAAACGCGTTAATAGGAATTTCTATCTCATTTTATCCATTTAAACTACCCTCAAAGAAGTGGGGACCAACGATACCACACCACACATTTACAGTAAAAATTCTTTAAACGTGTGCTCACCGAATCCAATATGGGTTATCTTCTGAATAGAAATGGCAATTGTGTATATTTACACATCCACTTTTACTAAACATCGCTTCGTCGGAACTTAGACTATTTCTTAAAATCTGTGTATCGGTAGTAACTTCATTTCTTAAAAAACGGCAGAAACTCACTTGACGTGGTAAATCGTTTACAGTAAGGTGTTGCACTAATGTGGCGTGGTAAGGATGAAACCGGTTTGCTTTGAAAATGTTCAATACAAAACTTTGGCTGAAGCCTACAACTCTTGCAACTGCTCGTTTGCTTATATGGGGATTACCACTTACTTGTTCGATGACTGCCGCTTCAGCTTATATATTTGTGACATGTTGTCTCTGTCACCTTTGGCTTGGAAAACTGTTCATATTGCCGCAAATTTCTTTCCAAACGTATCTTTGGGCATATCTTTGTACTGTTAAGTCCGTCGTCCCTCTGCATTCTCCCAAAATCAACATCATATCCGTTTTGTCATTATTAAAATATATTGAAACAATTTGTTATTACCACAAGAATCTATACAAATCTACAGAGGTTTGTTAAGTTTCGACAAAACAGTAATTGCCTGTCCAACGAACTCTTAATGTAAAAAATATTTGTATAGCTAAAAAGAATATTTAACTATGCATTCATGCCCGTGTGATGTAGATGTAGTCTACCTACTTGTTACAAGATAAAATGATCACACCGTATAATAGAAATATGGCAAGGTTGTATTATTCAATATCACGTATCAAATGATGTCACAAACGGCTTGTATACGATATAAACAATTTTAAAAGCCGTGGCAAACTATCGGTCATACTTGCTTTTCTTGGAAACCATTCCTTCTGTAATTATCATGCTTCATACAATTTGTATATTTTTTGAGGATATATATGCATGGCTCTTTAATGCACGATTAAAAATAAATTAATAGAAGGCTGTGTATGATATTCAGCAGCGCACTTTCTAAATAGCAGTTATATTATTGGGGGTGGTTTAAAATGTAAATACACTTGATACACCCAAATAGCAACATTACATTTTCATTTATTGATGATGAATTTTAATAAAACAATTTGTATAGCCTTTGAGGGACTCTATTTTCGCAACAGTAGGGGTCCTAATACATATTTCTGACTAAAGTTGCATTACCATCGCCGGTTGACAGTTCATTTCTACTCCGTATAGACGCTGTTATAAATGCATTTATGGTAGATTGAAATAAACAATTTAATAAAACTCCGTTCATTGTTCTGACTATGTCATCTAGCGCCCCCTTAAATTGCTACACTCTAGCGCCGCGCCGGTCCTAGCTGGAATGTAATAGCAAATGCCGGACTTTAGTTCAACTGAATTAGATTATGATTATCAAATTTAGTTAATGTGCATTCACAAAATGTTAACTCTTAAAAATTAGCTTCATTTTACACAATAGAATTTATAATCGTTACATGCGTGATAGTGAAGGTTCTAACGGGAAAGTTGAATAAAAACATTTTAACAGTACATTTTCTAATTAAAATAAGCTGCGTATGCAGCAGTAAAGTCATACTCTATGAAATTTGCTGAAATATTTGTTGCATAATTATGTAACTGTATAACACATTTATTATTTTATGAAAAGTTGAACAGTTCTAGTTTGTAAGCAGTATACAGAGTGTACCAATTGAAATGGCTGCTTTTCTATTGCTAGAGAATGTTGCAATGTAATGTTTAAAATACATAATCACATCTACTTTATTAAACGGATTGTATTTGTTGTAATCACAAACATTTATTATTGTTGAGAAATACATAGTCGACGGCAAATAAGTGTGGTGGAGGTGAGGCCCTCTGAAAGCTCAGCGGTAGAGCGTTTACCTTTCATTCGGGAGGTCTTGGGTTTGAACCCTTGAGCCGTCTCTCTTGACTTAAGTTTTTCGTGGTTTTCCTGGGTCATGCAGGTAAATGCTGGGCAGTATCATCTACGAAATTCCATTATCCAAATTTTCCTGGTCTTTCCATCCTTACATTCCCATTATTGGCTGAAGAGAGGCTGAGGGTTCAGGTGCGGAATCCGACTAACCCCTATTCCTTTCCTTCCCTCTGAAACAAAGTTTGAAAGTTCTCCCGTTTCTCATATTCCTAAAAATAAAAATGTGTATCATTGCATAAAACAAAATCTTGATAATTTTGATATTAATAACGCTTCATGTCTTATTGCAAGATTTCTAAAAATATTAGAAATAATATACGTCGATATCGAGAAGAAAGACGAAATCTAGAGTTTATTGAAAGACGCTATACAGCTTTAACACCTGGAGTTATGGTTTGGGGTGCGATTTATTTCGGTAGAAGATCACCTCTTGTGTTCGTCCCTGGCACTCTAAATGATCATCGCTATATTCATAATGTCCTGGAACCGGTGTTAGTACCATTCATGCAGACATTGCCCAACGGTATTTTCCAACAGGATAACGCACGTCCACACACTGCAAACATTACCAGAACGTACCTCCTACAAAGCACAATTGCAAATGTTGCCCTGGCCTCCAAGATCACTGGACTTATCGCCGATCGAACATCTTTGGGGCATGATGGGCCCGCGACTAAAAGTATTTCCAAGAGCTCGTAACAACTTAGACGAGCTGAGACACTAACTTGAGATTATATGGAACGAGATACCCCCAGGAGAACATAGACCACTTCATAGAAAGCATGCCACGACGAGTAAATGCTTGCATTGCTGTTCATGGCGATGTTACACATTATTAATTTTGTTTTCATTGTTGTTATTGTTTTCTTATAATTGTTAATCTTTTTTTATGAAAACCTGATCATTTCATACGCAATAATAAAACATTATTTTAGCAAAGTTTCAAATCCATAGCTTTATTTTTAATAGGTGGTGCATTTCATATGAAACGAAGTGTATATTACCAAAATGGCGAAATGTTGGCGTTTGGTAAAAGTGTAATGTTTGCTGCAGAAAAACAAATTTTCTCACTCGCCTTGCTGTTGTTGAGGACAATTACAAAGAAACAGAGAAAACGATTATACCTACTGCGGTAAGCAGAAATCTCTCTCCTAACGACTGTCTAGGAATATTTACAGATCAGATAACATTACCCAGTTTAATCTTCTCATTATTCAGAAGTATCACGATACTGGTATCTCGATAGTTTGGGTATCGATTATAGCATCACGATACATTTAAAAAAAGTGTCGAGTATCGGTATCGCGGTGTTTTAATTATCGAGTATCGCGGATTTGCGATACTTTGGCTATACAATTTTGCTGGAACGCTCTAGAAAATCAAAATAAATAGTTAATTCTAGTTAGGAAACCTAGAAACCCTTTTAGATACTAGGTAGGAAAGTAAATATTTGGTAAAACGATGATGCTGTATCTTAAGCTGTTCATCCTTTTCACATTGAGAGGATTAACAATAACAATGCTCATTACTTTATCTTATTGCCAAGCTTCTTGAAATATTTTAATCTTTAACAAATGTCTTTTAAGCACGCCGTTATGAAAAATTTGTTTAACTTTGGACTTTGGACCACACCAAAGAGAAAAACTTAATGTTTAATTCCCCAATAGATAAGTATCGCTAAAGGTGTAGCGATACTTTTTCAAGTATCGAGTATCGGTATCGCGATACTTTTTTTGATAAAGTATCAGTATACAGGGTTGGGCAAAAATACGCAACATTGCAAATATCTTTACTACAGCAACACCAATTTTAACAAAATTTTCTACATGAAGGTTTCAATACATGGAAGACACAATGAAAGTACTGGCGTTTCAAAAGGACTTCCGGTTTAGCAGGAAATGATATCAGCTTTTTTATTTTAAATAGAATACCCTATATATTTTTCAATGTACCGATAGAACCTTTTTTTGCGAATTCAGTGATATTTGGTTCTCGGCAATAACCAAATCTATGTACAAACCCTTCAGTTACATTAACAAAATGTTCTGCAGGAATTCTTCTTATTTCACCAACAATTCTTTGTTCCAAATTATTTGCTCGTTCGGTGCAAACTCTAGATTTTGAATGTCCTTAAAGAAAGAAATCCAATGGATTGAGGTTCAGAGAACGACCGGGCCATTCAATAAAATTTCTGTGCCCTATCCACCTATTTGAAAAAGATTTGTTTAAAAAACGTCGAACATTTAGAGCGTAATGGATGCAGATTTATTTAAATATACATAGTGAAATGCCAGTAAATAAACTCTCTATTGTTATAAATAGAAAACACAAGGAAAAAAATTCATTACTATAGTAAACAACTTATACTCAACTGTTTTTCGAGTTCTACTCTCATATACAGTATGTTACCAAATTACCTATTCCTAACAATAGGGAGGTGCTCTGTTGTGGTGAAACCAAATATTACTAGGTAGTTCCCCTTCTTCTTCATAAGCAGGAATAATTTTTTCTAACCGCTCTAAATATGTTTGAGCTGTTAACAAACGAACCAATAATGCGGTTCCTAAAAATACCGGTCCAATTTTGGTTGGTCTTGAATCCAAGGAGGATTATTTGTCGACTAATATCGACACTTATGACAACTGACCGTACCGTTTGCACAAAATGTTGCCTCATATGAGAAAATCACATTTTGTGCAAAGTAGTGATCATTATTACAGATCTCTATTGCTGTTTCACAAAATTCTACTCTACGATCACAATCATCGTCTGATGGATCTTGCACTAAATAAAGTTTTCCTGCTTCAATAGGACTCTTCCTACTAAACGGCGACTTACACCATTCATAAACGCAAGTGCTATAGTAGACGTTTGAAGTATTTCTTCCAAAGTAATCACCATA
This sequence comes from Limonius californicus, assembly GCA_014611495.1. Lineage (NCBI taxonomy): Eukaryota > Metazoa > Arthropoda > Insecta > Coleoptera > Elateridae > Limonius > Limonius californicus. The sequence goes on along the minus strand of JABXWE010009646.1, from coordinate 4,267 downwards.
TTTTGGGTTTATTTTCATAGTTGCAGTCTTTGGCCGTCCAGTTTTAGGCAAATTTCTAACATTTCCATTCAAAGCATGCCTTCTCAAGATGTTGCTAACCACCGTGTGCGATATTTGATCATCATTTCTGATATTAAGTCAATTAAATATTACTAAAATTATTAAAAATAAAGGCATTAATCACTGAAATTGCAAAAAAGATTTCTATCGAAATATCAAAAAATATCCAAGATATTCTATTTAAAATTAAAAAATTAATCTCATTTCCGGCTAAACCGGAAGTACTCTTAAACCGCTAATACCGTCACTGCGTGCGCCATACATCAGAACCTTCACATAGGAAATTTTGTTGAAACCGCGGGTACCGTAGTAGAGATATTTGAAATGATCCGTACTTCTGCCCAACCCTGTATATTTTTTAATAATAAGAATAACAAAATATATATCTTTTTGTTGTTGAGTATTGTTAAGTGATTATGTAATACATAAAAAATTGTGTTTTTTTTAAATTTGTCCCTGCTATTCTTTTAAGTAATGTTTTTGAAGACGTCCATAGCCAGCTAGCTTGCCGGATTTTATATATAAGGACAAGAAAACTAAAATAAAAATTTTAAAATGGTTGGTGTAAAATTTGATAGCCTCTGAAACTTCTTTTCCATCATTATGGTTGTTATTTATGATATGTATTACTGTCATATTATTAATGTATTCCTCCTTGTCCCTAAAGCAGAGAATCCCAAACATTTTGAGAGAAAGACGACATACGAATATACAGGGTTCTAGAAAGCTGCGGCGGAAAGGAAACATAATTTTTTCTTTATATACCTACATAACTGCAATTAAGCATGACTCAATGTAGAATTTGTTCTTAATGAAACAATGGCAAATAGAGCAGTTAATTTGCAATACTGTCATTGGCCGTGTAAGGTCCATACAAGAAGGTATTTGGGTACGTATGTACAAGCATCTTAAACAGTACTCATAATCTGTCATGGAAAAAAGTTGTATTACTTTTTGTGCACGTGGTCATAAAAAAGTACATTATAATTGTATCAAAACGTCTGCCTACGAACTGGATGAAAATTTTTCGCCGATCGAATGCAGCCCGAGGGATGTAATTTTAGAAACATCGAGTATACACAATAATTTTAAATTTTCCCAAACTATACAGTACGCGTCATAAGTATGGAACATACCAAATAATTCTGAAACAAATTATTTTGTGTAGAAATCCTGAAACATATATACATATATAACATATATAACATATAACATATATTTTATTTTTGAAAAATGCACATGTGTTTGTCAAAATCGTTTTCCCACATTCATGTGTTCTTAAGTGATGACGTCATATTTTTTAAATGGCAGCCCCATTTTTTCTTTTATTTTGGTAAATATCCTCACCAGTTACATTACACTCCAACACAACAATTGTTTTAAGAAAAATACGCTTAAAGTTCGAACATTCAGAACAGAAATGATGAAATTGTCCACCATTAATCAGTTGGCATTTTGCAGAACTGTAAACGCTTTGTATCGCACGCTCAGTAATTTCCGGACTGATATTTTCCATTTCTAAACAAACTCCCGAAATCGTTTGGCCCACTAATGTAAACTCACGATTTTACATAACCCTATAGAAAAGAATATAGAGGGGTTAAGTCAGGTGATCCCGCAGGCCACTCAAACTATTCTCGCCGCCCTAACTATCTATCAAGGAACATATCAAGAAGCTGTCGGATTTGTACACCAAAATGGGGAGCATCTCCATCTTGTTGAAACCTAATGCTTGCATGAGGCATTTCAGGATCTTTATTGTTTGGAAAAAACATTGCGCTGAAAGTAACTCAAAACGTTGTAAATTTAATTCTGTTTCGGGATCTAAAAAAATTATATGTTTCAGTTTTATATGACGCGTTCCAAAATTTTGACCCGCACTGAATTTATATTTGTTTTGTAATGGTCACGTTTCAGATTATGCAGTCTTTGAATGATAAACTTTAATAATATTGCACTGAGGTTTAGTTGACTAATAATTTTACATCAACTGCGATATGTTGCATTACTTGCCATTACATTATTGAGTTCAATGTACCAAGCACGAAACTTTGAATTTCAATCAGTAACCCTGCAATGAAGTTCATATTAACTTTCCAGTAAATTTCTACAACCTAATGAAGTTCAAAGATGTGTAATTTGCATAAAGTTGTTGCAGCACTGATATAAGTAAAGCCTCGTTTCGAATTCATATCATATTAGAAGTGTCATAAATGGAGTCTTTGATCAAAGGAAAGTCATAAAAAATTTAAAATTTGAAATACAACCGCGTTCGAAAGCTATTATAAAATCGTCTTGGAACTAGAACTAATAGCTCTAAACTATTCTTCTTGAAAGTTTAACTTCGTCCTCTAAGTTGTCTCATAAAAACCAGTACCGATGTTTAGGATGTCAAAATGTTTAGCGTCTTAATGATACAATTACCAACGGCAGTATTTATGATAAACGTAATTCAGCTTAACTGGGTGCATACTGTCCATCGAGTTGAAGGTTATTGCGTTTTCGTCATCGTATTGGTACCATTGCTACCGTTATTCGATTGGCGCAAAGACTGGGTCAGTTAACAACCGTCTTTGGACTGGGAGTTCTAAGAGGACTAAGAAGTTGAGCGCCAGTCGGTTTCGAAAGCTGTTCGGATATATGCAAGTGCGTGCGAGAACAGTTCTGGTGCACCAACTCGGGACGTGCAGTTATGAAGTACACGCGGTTATTCCTGCTAGTTGCAATATTTGGTAGGTTGCGGATGTGATAGTAAGAAATATTTTGTAAATAGGACAACCCATTTAATGTGCTGTTATTTTCGAATTCTTACTTAATTGTTTGTTAATCTGTGTAAATTATTAATAGAATAACGCATGTTCTATTAATTAGATCCTGTTAGAGCATAATAATGTGAAATAAATTTTTGCGATTCCGTGCATGCTATTAATTCCTTCGAAGCTGTTGTGGGACTTAACTTAAATTTTTCTGTGTACAAAACTTATTCTTCTGTGTTTAGTAGAGCGCCGGGAGAACGTAGACGGTACCAAAATTTATAAAATATGGCAGTGTACAGCTACGCCAATGTAGGTCAGTAGGTCTTTATCAACGTCCAAGTTGCCGAATATTGTGTCGTGATTGTCGCGATTCTTTTACGGAAGTCTCGGGGATCAATCATCTTCGAGGGCCCTCGAACACGAAGCTTTGTTTACAAGCTGACGGTTTTTCCAGGGTGTTATTACAATCGCACTTATTGGTTACAGGCGGGACTTGGCGTCTTGGCCACCCCACCTGTGTGCTGGAATCGGATTTCGGATTTGTCCTGAACTGCGCTTTTAAGAAATCCGGCCTCTTCCGAGTTAGGAATCTTGGTGGTATCAAAGCTCACGTAGGCCTGGGTAAACTTCCTTTGCTTACTTCCGCTCATCTATTCACCAGTCATGCTCTCCATTAACATCCTTAATACGTTTTGTAAATACCTCTGATATGTACTTTTGCTAATGAGCACGAATATGCCGTCTTTTAGAGTTCGTAATGTAAAATATTTGCTTTAGGCTATTTCACCACGTAGAATTAGCTAATGAAAGCTTTCCAGAAAATTAGTTCGAGATCTATTGGCTCGGCACACTCACTTCTGTTTCTAATGACAGTTTTATTAACTTTCCAATAATAAGTATTTCATAGCGTATTTGTGTTCTCAGGTATTTATCTACCGGGTGTATGATAAGTAAGTACTCAAATCTTTCTAAAGTGTTTGATTTTATTAACCAATTTTAATGAAACCAGAGTAATATCAGGTTTACAAATTGATTCATATACGGACTAATATAGAAATTATTAATAGGATGCGCGGGGGCCAATAGCTTTCAGATCCGGCTATTTCATTCTCTACTTCTGGTGGATATGGAATATTCAATATACCATCCTACCACATAGAAAAGATAATATCCCTAAAAATTAGAATTTCTATTTAATTTTTGGTATTTTCGAAATACACTTTACACAGTTCTTCGCCAGATAGTTTAAAAAACGAAGTATTTAAACATATGGAAAATACAAGAAATATATTTCTAATGTTGCTCTTTACGTTTTTATATAATTTTTATATTTTATATAATTTTTACCATTTTAAAAAATACATGTACCCAATGTATACCTAAAAACTTATATAAATTTGTAAGATGTTTCGCTGCCATTAATAGTAAAAAAAAAGAATATCAATAATAGA
>JABXWE010009645.1:0-23074 GCA_014611495.1 Limonius californicus | reverse complement strand
TACTACAAAATGAAACCAGTCCATATATCAGAAATGGCATATGCAGACGACATGCTAATAATAGCTAACAACATGTAATCGCTTCAACAGAATTTAAAAGTATGAGACGAAGCTCTGAGGCAAAGAAATATGGAGATAAACCCAGAAAAATCAAAAATAATGCTAATCGCAAGACAGCACGAAGACATCACAGTAGAATTAAAGAACAACAAACCAGAACAAGTAGAAAGCTTCAAATACCTGGGAATAACAATTAGTGAAGATGGGGCGTTCGAAGAAGAACTTAACAACAGAATAAAGACGACAAACAGACTACACGGGGCACTCTGTAAGGGTTTAATCAACAAAAAAGAAATCTCAAAGGATGTTAAAAGCAGAGTCTACAAGGCAGTGTACGTCCCCACCCTCATATATGGTAGCGAAGCATGGACCTTAAGTGAAAGCCAACATACCCGTCTACAAGCAGTAGAGATGAAATATCTGAGAAACATACAACTATAGGCAAAATTCTACAAGAAAGAGGCAAAAAATGGACAGAAGCTGTAGAACTGGCAAAGGACAGGAAATCCTGGAGAAACTTCACCAGAATACTCCCAGTCCACCCAACGCCAACTACCCCTCGACACCAGTAATGGTACAAGAGGACCCGGATTAAGTAAGTAGTAGATGTTTCAAATTTCACCTATTACATCTTCGGAGCAAATATAGTTTGAGAACATCTGATACTTTTTCTAAATAATAATCATCACCACTTTAGTATAGTATAGTATAGTAGTCGCAAAGTTTTAATGGGGCGTATCAGCGATGCTCCGATTACTCCTATGAATTTTGAAAAGGAGAACTGCTTTTGATTTATCTCAGCCTGAAGATGGATTAGAAACTTTTAAATATTTCCTATGTATTACAACTTTATGTGGTTATTATACCGATTTGATAAAAGGGATGCGGTAGCATCGGAAGGCTATTTATTCCTAGAATCGGAATCAAGTGCAGGGTACATTAAAAAAAATGTGTAGATATTCGTGATTAAATAATCAAATATAATAGTTTTGGGGTGCTTGTTGTTTAAAAGCCGATGCTAGTGGTTAGAAACATCAAATAATATTCCATTTAAAGCAGAAATAACACGTTTTACCATGACATTAATGTTATTCAGAGGTATCAACAGTTTTTTGTTCGAAAAATGTTTTTTTTTTAGATCCTCACATAAATGCCTCAAAGACCGAACCTATAGCAGATTTTCTATAGTTCAATCTGTAGATATTTCAAATGTCTTAAATGCATAAGGATTTAATTAATTTTTTGTGCATTGTGGGTTTTATTCGGCGTTCAGTGTTCAATAATTTCTTTCGAATCATTTGTGTTTCCCTTCTCGGCCACTTATGAGTTTGAAAGAAGGAAAACTGCTATTGGTTTCGTTTCATCTCTGCTCGTGGATAGTGTAAATATCCCTTAACTTTTTAATTGCACCTTATATACGGTCATGCATTTGTGTTGCAATTCGAGTTGGATATTAAATCGACGTGCTGGAAAAGAACGTGGAATTGGAACGTTTATTTATTCATGGCGGAATCTGAAGCAAAATAACAACTTCAACTGCGGAATGTACATTCATGTAGTCATAGTAATCATAGTGAAAGACATTATATGTTATGACCATTTCATGTTCGTTTCAGCGCATATGCGTTTGTTGTGTAGTTTCCTTTCATCGCAGCATTTCGGATTTCAGGGCGTTCGAGTGGGATGCAGCAAAGACGTCGTGCAGCTCTTCTGGCCTGGTAGTTTAATTCGATAATCCTGCTACATTGTGTCATTGCAGTATTGTGTTTGGCTCGGTCTATATAACGAGCAAACTCAAACAAATTGAGGTTTCAGATTTCTAATTTTGAAATTCTGGATTGTGGAGCAGCTCCGGAGCACGGTTGCTTTTGCTTTATTTTGCTTCCCCGCATGGAATAGAGTAATCTGTACAATGTCCCTTTCGTACTCGCTCTGAAATAAATCGTTTAAATCCATTTTTTTGCATATGCATGGTTTTCATACAAAAGCTTGTGCTGATTGTATATTCAGTTAACAAGTCACACAATCGCCACTGCAAAAAATATTCTGTTTACTGCATGAATTTATATCTAGACCCTTCACAGAATGTTTGTACATTTAAATTCAAACATTAAAGAAAAACAATTTACAGAAAATGATGCATACGATTACTGTAGTTTTATTATATGGTTGTAAAAAATATACACAAATAACATTACAATACAACATACACGAATGCATGTTGGGTTGCAGCTTTTATTTGTCTGGGTAGCTACTTTTGTGGCCCACCCTATGTATCTTATTTTTGTTACAGAACATTTCTCTTTTCTTATTTTAATATTAAAAATTAAGTGGTTGCTTATAGATTGTATTTTTCAAACTGAAAAGTTATAAGCCTAGATAGTTGTGGTTCCATAAATGACAATGCAGTAATTTATTGCTGAGATATTAAGATCCTTTTACGGTATAACATTAAATAAAACGACGACAGCAACACAAATACATATAAATATTATTAGTCGCTATTTTATAAAATTAAAAGTGTGTAGATTTCCTAATATGGCGCTAATAGTACACATAAACGTAATTACGTTTTGACTTGTTAGATTTAGTAATTAATAAAAGAAAGGAAATCATGCTCTGCATTTTAAAACCCCCATTTCGTATTAAAATATTCCATAAATAGCCAATAATCGAAAAATAATCAATTAGTGATTATTCAGTAGTTATTCCATATAAGCCATCATGTAGGAAGAGAAGGGTCAGACAAGGATAAAAGTCTGTTTTTCTAGAACACGATACACTTCTGTGTTTGTCCAATTTTTATGACTTGATCAACTAAAGAGTTGCATTATAGGCGCGTTATCGTAAAATTGAGCTTGTTAACCTTGCTCTCGTATTTGGGATACTTCCGAGCTTTTTATGTAATTATATTTTAATGCTGATTTTGATTTACGTGTATTTGTTGACTTAAACTATTTTGAAGACTTATGTTGGAAGAAAACTTTCTGTGACCGTATTTAACAACACTACCTACATTTTCTAATTTTTACAGATTCTGAAAAACGTAATACCACAGTTTAAGAGCACAATCTTCGAGAATTTCGAATTTTTTTCGATATACATGGCCCTGTAATTTTAAAAATTTTGGTGATAAAATAATTAAAATAATAACTTCACTTTGTGCTGTTATTTAGAGCACCCTGTTATTAGGAATTGTTTAGATAGTGTCTTGGAAAACAATATAATTTTGCGAAAACGGACAAACATTTATTTTAAAATATGTATATTTAATCCCAGGCAATATTTTGATTTTTTAATACACAAGCATTTACGGTTCCAATTTTTTTTGCGGCAATTATAGTTTAAATATTCCTAATTGGTATTGTGGTTTAAGAGAAACCTGGACATTTTTATACCTACATAATTTTACAGATATTACCTTGAAGGGGTCTTCACTTGAACCATTATTTCACAGTAGAAATGTTTAAAACTAGAACAAACTTTATATCTTTTTTGTTTGGCTGTTGTTTGCCAAAATTGTTTTCGCACTTTTTTGGGGACAATAATTGAATATTATAATTATTTACCGACACTTTGCAATTAGGATGTGTTAAACATTATCGTGCAATATAGAAGATAAATGATGAAAACGCTGATTTACAATTCAAAATATTTGTGTTTTGGGCAATATTTTACGGAGATTTTGAAACATTTTTGAGCTTTAAGAAAGAATTAAAATACTTTCATATTTAACAATATTTTATGGGTATATTTATATTATTATGTTTGATTACAGTTGCAAATATATTGTCAATTTTAAATCAGCTACCACTTTTTGTTAATGATACATTATTGATAGAATGTTTCTGCTAGATATACCAAATGAATGCGTATAATTCTCACCAAAATTTTGTTCTTAGCACCATTCACGCCACGCATTTTACACCATACTGTAATTGTGCCATTGCATAAAAATTTCTTGTACAATTAAAGCATTCGTCAGGCTTGTTAAACAGACGGATATGAACTGCTCATTGGATCTGGAGGAATTTTGATAAACGTGGCTCTTCATTATGTAATGTTTTTCGTGCATGCTCTAAAAATAGTTCGAATTTCTAAGAAGAAAACATTAGCATTATGTATATAGAATTTAATTGCTGAAAATTGCAAGGCTACAGGAAAAAATTAATAATTTTATGGTTGGCAAAACTCGATGCTCAGCCAAGTGCTTCTCTATGTGAATGTCCAGCGAGATGCACTAATTTAGTGAAAGGAAAATAACTTAACCCTCACCAAACTTGGCGGATATATAAGGCTACCTCAGCCGGGATACCACCATCATTCGCCGTTGCTTCTTCACCATACAGACATGAAACCTTTTGTGGTAAGTACAACTTGAGTAACCCTTTGCATGAAATAATTATTTATTTTTTACAGGCAGCAGCAATTTTGCTGGTTTTAACCAGTGCAGGATGTTGCGAAGTTGTAACCGTCCAAGGAAAGAAAGCCCATAAACGTGGAGTTCTCCTTGGAGGTGGCGGCGATGATGGCGGCCACGGTGGATTTGGCGGTGGTATTGGAGGTGGACTCGGAGGTGGAATCGGAGGCGGCCATGATGACCTTGGCGGTGGAATCGGAGGTGGTCTTGGTGGTGGACATGGTGGATTAGGCGGAGGCTTTGGAGGAGGATTAGGCGGAGGCCTTGGAGGAGGATTTGGCGGAGGCCTCGGAGGAGGCTTTGGCGGAGGGTTTGGAGGAGGCTTCGGTGGCGGATTTGGCGGTGGAGCTGGAGGCGGCGGCGGCGGCGGTGGTGGTGGAGCCACCTTAACCACCATCAATCAAGCTGTAGCAGTACCAGTTCCTGCCCCCTATCCCGTAACCGTCACTCGTCCAGTTGGAGTACCAGTACCTGCTCCATATCCCGTCGAAGTACCACGAGCAGTCCCAGTTGTAGTACCAGTACCTCAATCTGTTCCAGTTGCCAGACCATATCCAGTGACAGTAAACCGTCCAGTACCAGTACCAGTACCTCAAGCCGTGCCAGTACCAGTTGCTCAACCAGTTGGAGTTCCAGTACCTGCACCATACCCAGTAACCGTGCCACAACCTGTTCCAGTTAGGGTACCACAAACTATCGTTGTACCAGTTGCTCAACCCGTATTTGTCGGAGGTGGTGGAGGAGGTGGCGCTGGTGGAATTGGAGGTGGAAACGGAGGAGGAATCGGAGGCGGAATCGGAGGCGGAATCGGAGGCGGAATCGGAGGTGGAATCGGAGGTGGAATCGGAGGTGGAATCGGAGGAGGATTAGGTGGAGGGCATGGAGGCTTCGGCGGTGGTTTCGGCAGCGGTATTGGAGGAGGCCATGGAGGTTTAGGAGGAGGACTCGGAGGCGGATTCGGCCATGGAGGATTGGGCGGTAGTATTGGAGGTGGACACGGAGGTTTCGAGGGTGGACTTGGTGGATTGGGCGGTGGCATCGGAGGCGGACACGGAGGTTTCAGTGGCTCTATAGGAGGTAGCTACGGCGGTGGCCATGGTATCTCCCTCGGGGGAGGATTCGGAGGAGGCCATGGAGGTGGAGAGTCTAGCATTTCTTTTAGTAAACATTAACTATTTTCTTAACTAATTTTACCTAGTCACCTTACTTATTCCCTTTTCGTCATCTTACTGTGATAAGCTAGACTGATGTTCTGTTACTTTTGTATTTGAAGGATGTTACTTATCTAAGGATAGTAATAAAGATTGCTATATAAATGAATAATTGTTGATTTATTTCAAAACATTATTTATCTAAGCTACCTGTTCTATATTGCAGTTTGTATATGAAAACTTCGCTTTCTTGTTGTTTTATGCCGTAGTTGCCATAAATTCCATTCCTTTACACGATGATCAATTAGAATTAACAATTACTTAAATATTGCCAAACCTGAGATATGAAATTGGCAATGTAAATTAAATTTAACAAACGGAATTTAATGAATAATTGCGGATTTATTTTATAGAATTAACTATTCTTGGTTGCTGAATTTTGGCTGGAATCTTACGAATATAAAACATAATTCCCATAAAATTTACGTTGTGGTTATTTAGCATTGCTAATAATTTCAATAATATGTAACATGAGAGGTCTGAGTTATTAAATATACATTTAAATAAAAATTTATAAACAGTTCTTAATTAATAATTGCAGATTCGTCATTCTGGATTATAATTTATTTTGTATGTAAACTACCATTTCGGGAATTCCTTGGCCGATGGTTTCAGTACGAAAACCAAGTAGACGAGGCGTTACAAACGGAGAAGTCATTGTTACTGTTAATTTATAAGTTGTTTTACTGCCGTTTTAATGTTATAATCAACATCTAGACTGGTTTTGCTAATTTTCGAATAGGGTCTTCCTAGTTCAAGCGGAAGTTTCGAATTCTTTTGCGCTACTATTAATTAGAATTGTAAATTATTCAATCAACATACAAAAAATAATATGAGCAATTTGACATTATTATAAAATACATCTTAATGCAAATAAAAATCAATAAATAGTATTTTGTAAACTCGACGCTATTTACGACGTGACGTTAACATCAGGTTCTTCGCAGGTTGTTATTTCATACATGAAAAAAATATGTGCTTATGAATATAAATCATGCAAGGCTTAACGTAATTGAGAATGTTCTTCATTAAGTAAACATTTATCATCAATAATATATTCAAGTCTGCTGTAACTAATAAAATTGGCTTCAACTGCAGCAACTTTTTAATTACCTTACGATAATATTAATAACATTTAAACCACTAAAGGGTAGCCAAATTATATTTTGCGTAAACTAAATGTTGAAAGTAACAGCGTTCCCCTTTCTGCGATTTGTTATTAAAAGGACCGAGTTAATTGGCCATTTAAAGCGAAATTTACAAGAAGGGAGCGCAGGTCGTAACAAAATAAGCGAGCTATTTATAAAAATAACCGAGAATAATGAACCGAGATAACAATCGAGATGACAAAGTTGGGGGGAGTTTTAAAAGCTTTTGGGCTGTTTTAATAGCCCTCTAGTACTTAATCGGCTCGTCTCAGGAATTATAGTTATAGATTTAGTCTTGGAGTAATTAGATAAATGATTAAGCTCACTAAAAATTGATGGAAAGTGTTCGTTGGCCCCGGGCTTTAAAGTTCGTCCTCCTTTGACCTTTCTTGGCGAATTTTCCGTGTGCAGGTCGGAGCTGTACGTCCTCTGCTCTAGAAATAAAAATTGAAATTGATGAGTGCATTTGGGTGACTTATTTCATGCGAAGAAATGTGAACGTACAAGCTTGAAAGCTTTCGTCTACGATTCTGGTTGTACTGCAAAGTTCATTGTAAATTCCATTTGTCTGGTTATCTTCCGACTATTTTGCAGTACAAATGCAATTGCTTGTAACGAAATTATCCGCGGGCCTTGAAGGATGCTCGCGTATCTGATCGTCCCTTATTAGTTCGCTCCTAAGCTTGATTTAAGCGGCTTGTAGATAATTAACATCAATTAATAGTTTTAACTGGAAATAAGCTTGAATTATCTCGTAAATATACATTTTTAATTGGTTATAGGAGTGAGAAAATATGGTTTCTTAAGTTGTAAAACCAGTTTAGTATTTTGCTGGATTAAATTTATGATCTTTTGACTTACAAAATAATTTTACTTTGCCGTTAGCTGCATTTAACCTAGCCTATGGAATATTTCTATTTCCGTCAGCAAGTCGATTATGCTTTAATTTTTAATATTTAATGTGAAAATATTTGTAATTGAAATGATAACTATCGTCAAAATGAATTTCCGTTGATCTTTATGATTTATTGGATGAAGCAGAAGCAGTTATAACAGGCCCACCAAAAAGAAATGAAAGAGATTGCTACAAATAAATAAGCAATAAATATGATGGATTTTCTCATCAAAGCGTCGGGAAAATTCAAAACACACTCCATTTTAAATCAGAAAAATTAGGGTGGGCAATAAATGTTAATATGTTTTATTTATTCAGCCACTTTACCTAAGGTTCAACTCGTAGAAAGTTGAATGAAAAAAAATTACATTTCACAGTTTTATTCAAAATTATACGATTAAAATTAGTCAAAAAAATTGTAGTTATTTCCTTGGATAACGAAATCCCGAAATGCCGCTTCCGGTTATATTTAAAGTTGATACCAACTTTCTTATTTTAAACACAATTACCTACATTTTATACCCATTGCTTAAAACAACCAAACGAAGCAGTTTTGACGTATAAGTTATATTTCAAAATGTTTGACAGCTGCTGCAGCGTTTCACAAGGTATAAAATTGGTCAAAGTAATATGCAAATCACCAAGATAGAATTTTGTGGAGTTGAACTCCCAGTGTTTTATAATATCCAATTGGTTTGATTTAACTTTATAAAGGGTGGTTATGAAATCGAAGTGAACGCAAACTTAAACAAATCGCAACAATTTAAATCTTTTCACACGAACGAACACCTTAGTTCAGAAAATTCGCTGATTTTAATTTAATTTTCTGTGAATTAACAAATTGAACTCATTTAATTGTGTGGTTTTTATTGCGTCTGGATTTCTATATACTCGATCTCCCACAAAACACCCAAATAAAAAATGAAGTAGTGTCAAGTCCGGAAAGCAAGCTGGCGCACTGAGATAACTGGCAGTGACCGAGGGTTGCCAATAATTTGATTGAAAAGAAAACATTTGATAACTACAGTATCCAAATTTTGAAATATATTCCTAGTAGTTCTCTATAGATTAATGGAGGTCTTTGTAATACATTTTGTGTAGACGCTATGGCGCCCGTTGATCTTGAAATAGAAGTGTATAGTATGAGAGTTTCTGACTTTATTCAGTATATTGATTGTATTTTCGTTTTGCGATTTAAGTTTAAATATAAGCTGTTAATAAAAACCGCCTTGCTTTGTCTTAGAATTTGTGATTACTTACTTTAATTACAATACAAACTTTGCAGTGACGATCCAGGAAAATAGAGTTCTAATAGAGATGCGGACAGTAAATATTTTACCAGAATTATTGTGTTAAGCAAATTTTTTATTTAAGCATAATTCTCCCGGCATTTCTGCAGTGAATGCAAAATTTTCTTGAAGTCAATTTATCACTTTAATTTATTACACAGTTAACTATGCTAAGTCAAAGTCAGTAATGCACGTCCTCAATATCAATTTTAAGATGCGAACCCACGTTTCTGTGTTCATTTTACATTCTGCATATATTTGCAAACTGGAGAATCGAACGATTCGAGATGTTTACGCAAATAAAACAGCGAGCTGAATTCTACACTTATTAGTTCCTGTGCTTGTTAAGCTAATTTGCCTCTTTACACCTCTCGTGTAATGCCGTAATGGCGTTTTAATTAGTTTATTAAGCATGCCGTTTCAATTACCTGTGCAGCTGTTCGTTATGCTAGTATTTTATCTAAATTTATATGGACTTCGCAACAGTTGTGCCAATTTAACGACTCTTCTTTATTCGACGGGACTTTTTAATCGAATAATTGCGACTGGAATGTGCGGTTCAATTATTGATCGGAGTAGATACAAAACTCAATTTAATTTCGTGACACCCTTAGTTATGTTATTCGAGCCATTTTAAGAAATTGAAATCGGTGTTGCTTGCAGTTTTTTAATGGTTTTTTAATCGAACTATGATTTGCGGTTGATATTTAAGCGGTGCCCTAGGGCTTCTAATAGACGGTTGCGCAAACGTTGTTGGGTTTTTGTGTCAGCCAACAATTAGGAATAATAAATGAGCAAGTTATTTGTGATTCATTTTTACTGTTTTGAATAACATCATTTTTGGAATTTAAATTGCTGCCTAAAAAGCTTCCATTGTTATTTCAGATTTGATTTTTCTGAAAAAAGATGGTCAATTGAACGTAAACTTTAACTCAGTAATAGCCCGAAGTATTCGAATATTAATACATGTGTGTGTGTGTGTCTAAATTCTACAAGTTCAACAAAACGGAGTGTTTAGCAAAGTGTTGAATTTTCTTTAGAAACGAGGTCATCTGTTTGGGCTTCGACCGCGTCGTCGTTGAATTGATTGCTGCTGTCGTTTCGCTAACCTTTGCAGGTAACATTATCAGAGCTAAATGAATGCTGGACCGGTGGATCCGGTATTTATATCTATGTTTCTCTTAGCGATGGTTGAAGGGCGTAGGGGTCTGGGTTCACACTGGCACTGGTTGGAGCCGCTTGATTTTGTAAGCCCATGTTTGTTGTCTGAGGTGGTGCATGTTCTTCTGCTGTGATTATATGTTGTTTTTTCAAGGGCTACTCAATGTTACTAGACCCTCCTCTTGGTTGAAATTTTTCGTTTTCTATAGCTTCCCCAGTTTTGTACTTGTGCGATGACTCTTGTTTCTTCAAAGATTATCTTGTGACCTGTGGTTGCAACGTGTTTGGCCATAGCGGACTATGTAGTTCGACGGTGGTTGCAGTCACCGATATCCTCTGGTTCTCGTATTTCTACTGTGCGGCCGGTTTGTCCAATGTAGCATTTTCCACACGAGCAAGGAATTCTGTATACTCCATGGCACTGAAACTGAGGTGTTAGGTCCTTAGGTGTTCTATATTGCTGGCGTAAAGTGGAATGCGGCTTCACCACTGTGTTGATTTTATTCTATTTATACTAATAAATATAGATATTTTGGGCATACCCTTTTTAAGTAAAAAATTTGGACGCCGAAACGTTTTGCTTGCAAACCATTACAATGTGTTACTAGTACTAGTGGAGCAGTGCGAATACGCGCTGTCAGTCGAGGTCACAGTGAAATGCGGGTCGTCGGTCGCGTGGTCAAACTCCGGCTGACAATATTTCACTTAGTTAAGTGTAGGGTGCATGTTGCCTGAACGGTTAGTGTATGTACGGGACGCCCGCACCCCCCTGAAGTAAAGCTAAAGCGGTTGCGAGGGGGGTGGTTAGTATGAATGAATGGAAGAAAAAAGACTATTAAATATCTTACAGTTCTTTAACCAGTGTATATATTATTATTTCAACCGCATCTGAAACAAAATTGAATAGTCTAACACGAAATTTGATAGCACAATGTTTTTCAATATTGATTTCTGAATTATCTTTGTTTAAGTCAAATAAATCAAATACAAAGTTAACAATCTTTGTCGTACTAGTAAAGGCGGACAAAAATTATAGACATATGTTTTACGAGTGACAGTAGACTATTTAATGCTTTTTCCATTTTCAATTGCATCGGGACACACGTTATATTGCAATATACAATTGGAAATTATAAATATACCTTAAAGTTTACGTTAATTTGATAGTTTTTGTTTTTAAATAGCCCTCGAAACTCCACGCTTTCAAGTTCAGTTTATTTGTACAATTACTTGCCTAATTTGGTCCTTTCTTTTCGGAAAGTTGTTATTGCCTTGGAATATTCCTCCTTTTATATTATATAATTTGGAGACTATCAAATATATTAAACATTACAGTCATGGATATTTTGAGGGATAGTTCAAGTTATTTAATAGTTTCGAACTGCAGTTTGAATATACAGAAATAAGTTTGAATACCAAATGCCTGCCAAAAAGGGAAATTTTTGATGTTTATTTTCCCAAAAATATTTTTTTAAAACCGGTTCACGGGTATTGTTTAAATTTTATTAATAATATTAGGATTGAATTGAAAGGTATTTCGTAGTTTTCTGTAGAGGGACGAAAAGTATGTGAACCAATTTTGAACGAAATTGAACTATATATGTTAAATAAAGTTTACAACACTATTAGCGCCCAAATTTCACATCTATAGGATGTCCATACCCGCTTCTATACATTGCTGCATTCTGCTTTGGAAATTTTACATTTTACATTTTACCGCGCTGAAGTAAATCTTCGTTAGCATTTAACAAAACTATTTGTTCGCGAATTTCGTTTTTCGGCTCTTAAACTATTTGAGAACGTGTTTTAGACTTCAAAACCCGCAAAGAAAAAAACGGAAGCATTTAAATCGGGCAATCTTGCCGGCAAAGCAATGTTGCCAAACCTTGAAATTAGGCGATATGGGTCTTCCTAGTGCTGTATCTGCAGTGGCACAATCTTGTTGAAACCAAATATTATTCAGTGCAAGCTACATAATAACAAAATTTTACAACATTGTAACATATGGATAAGAATTAAATGTAATACCTTGGTCGAAAAAGTATGGTCCAATTACGCCAAAAGTCGTCATAACTGTTGCCCAGGAACGAAAGTTGTGTTTGTTTACATACCCAGTGCGATGGATCTGGGCTTCAACTGACATGATTCATTTATTAAGAACTGAATTATTATTCATTATTTCTGTTAGAGTCGACCTTACGGGGGGAGGGGGGCAAATAAAAACTACTGAATTTTAGATCTAAATGCAGTTGCTGCAATTCCTGGGAAACAAACAGCGGATGCGATCATAACTCATTGGCGGCGACAGACAGGTGACATGCAAGAGATAATAAAACACAGACTTACTGATCTATCAATAAATATTGGGCACTTGTACTCACTGGGAGGTCCTCCAGTCCCTTACCCCTCGATTGGGACTCGAACAGGATACGGATGCTGATCCGCCGGCTAGCTGATGCGGCCGCAGTCATTCGTAATATTAGGATAATTTGTTACCGGCCAAACGAGCTTTTTCGTCGAACCGCAGCAGAATAAGTGGAAAAAGGCCTGCAGCCTAGCTCAGAGGAGTAGGGGGGGGGTTCACGGAAATCACTTACGGCAAATGGTGATTTTATACTTCAATATTACAAACTCTTAAATTGAACGTTCAAGAGGAGGAACTCGCCGCCCCTGGTGTACGGTATTTAACTTCTCCAAACAACTACGTGGCCAGTGGCATCGGAGCTTACAAAAATAACACAATATATATAATTTTACAATTAGTAATAGAAAAAAAGAAATGACAATCGACGACTGAAGGCCGCCTCTTGTCGCATTAACAAAGAGAGGTTCAATCACTTAAAAATTTGCAAGTTAACGTGTAAAACGTTTTTCCACAACACAAAAAAAACTAGTTCCTTTACGTTGACTTTCGGTGAATGGAGTAGAGAGAGAGGCAGGTACAATTTTGGGGTGTTCTCTAGATACAGGTACAGTCTGGGATGTTTTCAGATCCGGGCAAAAAGGTAGACGTACTTCGGGAAAACTTCGCTGCACAACCCTCGTAATTTGTCGCAGCAACGGCACATGTACAGGAACAACAAATGGGCTCGATAATAATCTGCCAAAGGCGATCGGCAAATTCGCAATGAATTGCCTTTCCAGGGTTAAAATTCCAGCGTATTTCTTTAAATCCGACACTTGTCGATGTTCTGTTCACCCTACGATGAAACAGCGATACGAAAATACACGCGATCGATACCCACCAAAAACCGAAGCCGCTCCTGCAGTACTTGATGTATTAACGGTCCCCGCAGTTGGAATTGGTAGACCGGAGTCGCGAAGGTGGAAGACCGACTGTAGAACTAAACGCAACGCGAACCTGGATTCCCCAAAAAAAGATTACACTACATTGCGAAATATGGAGCAATAATTCTGGAAAAAATATCATGTGCGACTTCTGAGAGTAAGCATTTCTGAGAATTGTTGTTGCCGGCAAATCCAGCCTACAAAGGGAACTTTCAAAGACTTTACGAAAGTGGCCTCCAATAAGTCAATCTTAAAAAAATAATATAGCGGTCCATTTAAGAAGAATGGCAATTAAATAGAATTTTGATTCCTATGAAGCGGCACATAAAATACGTTTAATTCAGATGAAGTGGCACAATGAAATGAACATAACAAATTACTACAATTATGCATATCTTCTAGTGCACCAATCCACCAGAGTCCATAGCCAGTCTCTCTGTAATTCATAGGAGTGGCGCCATCCTGACATTAATGTTGCATTCATAATAATAATAATAATTCGACGTAGGCACATTTTCAATGTAACCTCTGCCAACTGACTACCTCCCGAATGATTGCTAGGGGAATAATGATTAATTATGGCACACACATTATCTACTCATATAGCTACTTTTTCACTATGCTATGTTTTAAACAATTATTTACATAGACACACCAATCTTGTATAACAACCGTAGTAGGCTTGTAAACCACATATAATACCAAGTAGATAGAGTTGCGACCGATCTGCGTATGCGAATAGACGTGTTTTACTTTCGAGTGATAACAGTATCAGCGGTCGCCGCATTTAAACATTTCCCAAATAATATTTAAGTGTATCAACTATTAAAGTTATTACAATACTATTGGCATTTTTCCACTTAACCTACTGCGGCCCTAGTGGCTAGCAGGTTAATTACCAGTGTTAATTAGTGTTAATTATGGATACCAATACAACAAATAATAAACGTGACTCAAGCCAACTTTCCCCCGACATCCATGACCCAAACAACAGATATTTATTTGAACCAAACAAACTCTTAAAAAGCAACAGGTTTTATATTCCACCGATAGCATCAAATATTATCTCCCAAGGAAGTAATGTACAATCACCAGAACAAACCATGGAAACTAACCAATAATCAGCTGCACCTAAATGCAAAATACCACCCATCTATCTGCACGAAGCAAAAAACTACCAACAAGTAATCAAAGACATCCAACAAGAGGTCAAAGAAGAACACACTACAGCATACTAAGGTAATTTACTACATATAAATCTAACCAATATAAACGATTACAGAAAATTAATCAAATACTGCGACTCACTCAACATTAAGTACCACTTTTACGGATCCAGAATCTCAACCCCTTTCAGTAATATTACGGAGTGTTCCCATATCATTAACCGAAGAAGAAATAAAGAGCGAATTAGTAACCCTTAATTTCCCTATTATCAAAGTATCCAGACTCTATAACAAACCAAGGTACCCGATACCAGTTTGCACTGTGGATTTAACAAAAACTGACGAAGCCAACAAAATATTTTCTCTGAATAAAATAAACCATTGTATCATTAGTGTGGAGCCTAGACGTAAATCCCCGGACATCCCACAATGCTCGCGATGCCAGCTCTACGGTCAAACAAAAAATTATTGCAAAATCACTCCGAGATGTGTAAAATGCAAACTCAATCACCACTATAAGGACTGCACAAAAACCAGTGAACAAAAACCCCAATGTGTAAATTGCGACGGCGATCACCCAGCGAATTACAAAGGCTGCCGTTATTTCCAAACAATTTCTCAAAAAATTAACAAAAACAATTCTATCCACGAAAGGCGCAATAATCCTTTTACCTATAACCTAGAAACCTTCCCACCTCTCCCAAATTCTAGTAACCAATCATCTATCCCCAAAACCCACCCACGCTCCAAATCATATGCTAATCCAAACCCCTCGCCAAATCATAATAATCAGAGCCAAGAGCCAACCGATCTCATAACTTCAATACTAAAAACACTTCTAGAACTTCTAACACCATACATGGATAAAATCAAAGCAGCTCGAATCACGCTCCTACCAACACTAATCAATAATGGCCCTTAGACAACCAAATTATTTTAACTTAACAATCGCCAGTTGGAATGCTGACGGCATCAAACCAAGACGTTCAGAACTAATCAGCTTCTTAGCGAACAACAACATCGATATCGCATGTATTAGTGAAACCCACCTAATTCAAACTGAAAAATTTAGTATACCAGGATATGTAACCTTTAGGCACGACAGAACAGCCCTTATAGCTTCAGGAGGAGTGATAATTATAGCAAAAAAAAATTATCAATATGTCCTTTACCAAACCAAAATCGAGTAAGCGTAGAAGCTGTAGAAGCCGTCCTTCAACTAGCAAATAACAGAATTATACGAATAACAAGCATATATAAACAATCAAACAAGCCCCTTTCAGAAACGGACCTTCAGAAACTATTTAGCCACCAAGAGCCAACATATGTATCGGCGACTTAAACTGCAAAAACAAAATTTGGGGCTGTAGAGTTGACAACCCAAACGGTCATCGGCTATTCAACTATGCCACTACAAACGCAATACAAATATCAGCCCCAGACGAGCCCACACACTACCCTTATCGTAGCGATCACCTACCCGATATTTTGAGTATAATCCCACATAAAAATGGAGCGACTCCTCTGACACAAACAGTCACACCCGACCTTGACTCGGACCATAGACCGATAATTATCTCTTACTCAGCGTCACCTCACCTTGTCGACAAAATTCCAAGACTCATCAACGACCGAGTAGACTGGGAAATTTTTCAACAAAAATTGGACAGCCTTATCCAATGTCCAATCTTACACACTCGAATAGAGATAAGCAACGCAGTTACAAACCTTCAAGACGCTATCAAGCTGTCAATCCAACGACATCAAAATAAACCAAGCCACCTCCAACCACCTAGGGAAATCTTGAGATTAATACAGGAAAAAAATAGAATCAGAAGAGACTGGCAGAGAAGTGAGACCCGCACTTAAAACGACAACTTAATCAATTAATAAGGCAAGTCAAACTCACTTTAGACACTCATAGAATAAACTCATATCAAACATACATCAAGGAATTACAACCCGGCGATCCCTCGATGTGGCAAGCTACCAAGCGCATACTTAAAACATCTCCACCCCACACGCATAAAAGATGGCGAGGTACTATTAACTACGGATACAGAGAAATGTGAACTCTTCGCAAATTATCTCGAAGGAGTGTTCACTACAACAGAGAATCAGGACAACGCAGATATAATACAACAATTTAAGGAAGAGATAATAACAAACTCGCTTAATCCCCTAGGGAACATCGATCCAATTACACCAGTTGAGATAGTCAGCCATATTAACAATCTACCAAACAAAAAGTCACCAGGTCATGACGGGAT
Source organism: Limonius californicus (assembly GCA_014611495.1). Taxonomy (NCBI): domain Eukaryota; kingdom Metazoa; phylum Arthropoda; class Insecta; order Coleoptera; family Elateridae; genus Limonius; species Limonius californicus. The sequence continues at coordinate 6,166 of JABXWE010009645.1, read as the reverse complement.
AACAAACATCATTCTCAAAAATCTTCCGAAAAAAACAATTTGTTATTTAACAGCAATATTTAACGGTTCTCTTAGAATTGGTTATTTCCCTGACTCATGGAAAATCGCTCATATTGTCATGTTTAACAAACCAGGAAAGAAAACACAAGATCCAGCTAATTACAGACCGATAAGTTTACTAACAACTTTCTCTAAACTATTAGAAAGGTGTATATTAACCAGATTAAACATCGAATTAAGCAACAATAACATCATCCCCACATTTCAGTTCGGATTTAGATCAAAGCATTCGACCACTCACCAATTGACTAGAATATCCGAAATCATCGAAAGAGACTTTGAAGCCAAACAACACACTCTAATAGCTTTTATTGATATAGCCAAAGCTTTCGATACTGTCTGGACTCTGGGACTCTTGCACAAGTTACTAACCATAAATTTACCAACATATTTATTTCTAATACTGAAGTCCTTTCTAGATGAAAGAAAATTCCAAGTCAGGATTAATAATTCCATGTCCACAATAAAAGATATAGCAGCTGGAATACCCCAGGGTTCTATATTAGGCCCAATCCTGTATAATATATTTATGTATGACATTCCACAGATACACAATACCAGCATTGGCATGTACTCTGACGATACAGCAATTATTACACAAAACGAAAATATAATCATCGCTGCAGAAAAACTCCAGTCCACCATGGATGAATTAAACTGGCTAAAGAAATGGAACATCACCCTAAATTCAAGCAAATGTCAAGCAAAAATATTTACCCTTCGATTCCCCACAACACCACCAGAAATTGTAATAAATAATGAAAACATTCCTTGGAACCCGACTGACCAAGGAGTTAAGTACTTAGGAGTTTACTTGGACAAAAAATTAACCTGGAATCTAGACATTAACAAAAAACTAAATGAATGTCACTCAAAACTCTCCCAATTGTACCTTATTATCAACCGAAAATCCCCGCTAAAGTACGAGAGTGGTCTTCTTATCTATAAATCTATTCTTAGATCCACGCTAACCTACGCTTGCACCATTTGGGTAGCAGCATCTAATACAATAATAACAAAAGTGCAAGTTTTCCAAAACAAAATACTTCGTATCGTTACAAACGCTCCATGGTTTATCCGTAATGAACAGTTACATAAGGAATTACAAATTCCTACCATACAAACATTCATTAAAAAATGTGTTAGAACATTTAATAACAAATTAAATGAGTGTCCAGGTGCGGTTGCTTTTGAACTAGGAAATAGACATATCCACAGACGGTTAAAACGTAAACTGCCACAAGATCTGCTAACTGATGCAGAATTTAGCGAATGAGGACTCCTACGGAACTAACCTCTATACGTCAATATAGTCATTAGTGATATTAAATAACAGTTCTGTGTATAGCTATTTAGCTGATCCGGAAATAAAACAAATAAAAAAAAACCAAGTAGATAATACGCAACCATTTGGGTAAACACATATGACGCTTCCCTGGATATAAACCATATATAGTAAGAAGTACATAACACGCACCCATTCGGGTAAACACATATAACACTTCATGGGATATAAACCACAACCTCGCCAAGGACGCTACTGCTTATATCAGCCAATATTGCCATAGCAGACCATTATTATATAAACTTAATCACATAAATGGTAACACAAAATTCGCACTTCGCTTCAGCTCAGAGAATACTCCCACCGCAATCAGTTAGTAGGTTCGCGAATGCTATTAATTAGTTATTACGCCAAATATATGCAAGCTTACGCCTAGCTACCAACACTGCCCCACGTAGACTGCCGCCGTTGACCCCTCTCCAGACTCCGCCACATGGCTTTTCCTTCAAACTTTTATAATTATTCCCAGCTGTTACAGAATCGACAGAAGTTACGTATATTCTAGCAAATGTTTATCTGTTGAGGGCACATTTAAGTAATATTCACAGCAGGAAAAAAGTTACCTATTATTTCCTAAATTTGTTTAAAAAATTAAGACGATGAACATTATCATTCTCATGTAGTTGGTAGGCAGTCTGTATATTGTACTGGTGGAATCTCAAGTCCGCAAACACAAAACTTCCCTCTGATATCTCCAGCGCAAGTGAATGTCGAATTGTAGAACGTTGTGAACTTCGCTGAAATGCTACTCCGGCCTTTTTAATGTTCTCTGGTGTAGGTAAGAGTTGTACAAGTAATACCATGATATCTTGATCTTATGGGGCCTCCTTCGTTAAAATCTGTAACCCATCTCAAAATCGCATTCCTTGAAGGAGTTTGTTCGAGCGGTGGCAGATTAAATTCACGACAAAACCTTATCTGTGTTAGCACAATAGATTCGGTCAAAATATATGACCTTACTACGAATACTCGTTGATTAACAAGCCAATTAGTCATAGTAAGTGAAAGTTTAGCCATCAACATACAATTAAATCATTTTTAACAAACATTTACATCAATAATATTTTCGTAGTAAGCTACCAAAAATGTTTCAACCAATTGCTGAACCCAGATCAAACCAAAATTCTTATTGTGCTGCTCCGCGGCTTTCTAGAAACATTTATGTGTAATGCGTTTCCACTCAAAATCGATTAGCAAATTTACCATGACCACTGCTTAATATCTCTTGACAATAAAACAATTAAGACGTAAGAAATGTATACTTTAATATTCTTGAAAATTTGACAAGTATAAATTTTGAATTTTGCATATATTTATCCGTATTTGCCCGCATCTCATGAATTTCATGCTCGTTAACACTTTATAGTTTACTCATACAACGATTTCATTTTAAAATTTGTCTATTGTATAATATACATTTTACATTACTAATATGCCGCTCTCATTCAACAAATTACTATTAAGAACCAGTTGTGGCCGCCGTTAATCATATAAATATAAGCAATACTTCGCAATAGATTTCACTCGATGGTTTACAACTTACACATTTATAACGGCATAATAGTTATATATAATTAGTGTCATATTAATTTTGTCAAACAAATGTTTACTGTCTGATCGCATTAATAACAGTAACTGTAGGGTCTGAAGCAGTAAATTCGTGTAACCTAAATGGAAGGCTGTGGTAATACGTTACTGTTGAAGAAAAAAGAAAACTCGATATATATGTTAATGTCCGCAAAACTGTTATTATTTAAATTACTATGTCCCTTGAGATTTATATTTATTGATATTTTATGACATTGTTCAATTGTAATATATTATTATTATGATGGAATACTAATTTTTTTTGTGTTTTCAGGTAAGTCCAACACTTAAGAAGAGAGGGTTCCTAGGCTTTGGTAAAGTAAAACAAGATTATTAAAGAATACTTAACAAGTTTGTGTTATTTAGAATTGAATTTCCGAAGTTATTGAATTTTGCTGCTTCAGCAAATTCGAGTTCAAGCTAACATACCGAGCATACCCCACCATTATTATAGTTGTAAGCTACATCGATCTGAACGCTTTAGTGTGTACAAAGGAAAACCGAGGTATGGGCTTAAGAAATAATGCACTGGCTTCACTTGGTGTAGAAGTAGGAAATAAAAAGAAACATAAAAAGGCACACAAATAAGGGGAGTTCTTGCCTAGTTAGCTGGATTTCCGGGTGGAAGTTAAGGATACGGATTTCGTGCCGAAAGGAACATCGCTAGTCCCACTTCCTGATTCTTGATATTCGTAATTAATAGCGACCCTCCAGCTCGATGAACCGAGGTGGTCTTGTGAATTACTGGATATAAATTCATAATAATTCATTTCGGCAAAATAATTCTGAATTCTATGGAGCTTAGACCGGTTGCGTTCCGCTATTCTCATTCGCGCGATTGTATCGTGTTAGAATGTTCGACTCCATTTGTGCTACGTAATTGCGGACAAACTATAGTAAATTACCCGTAAGATCAATTCACTTCGGTTCAATTAAGTGGTAATTGCTAGTTATTATTTGTACTTGCTATGCCATTTAGTAGGCATATATAAGATAGAACCAATCACTATTAAGATTTGTTTTAATATTCATTTGATTGGAAGTTGTAATGTATTTTGCCCACTGAAATTGTAGAGAAAATTTGAAGGTTACGGTTTTGTAACACTTAAATATGATCAGTCTGGCTTAAGCCTTGGGCGTTGTAATAATCAAAATGTTTGAGTTTTCTTATACACATCTTTTAATTAATAGTAATTGTAATCTTTGCATCAAAAAGGCAATTTTGGTTAAACATAAGCTATAAATCACCTTAATCATTACTAATTTTGATTCAATTTTCTTTCAAACTTTTATTACGTTACTGATTTGGTGCTTACTTGGCTTCATTTTTATTTTAGTATTTTATTCTCATTAAATACATAAACATTAAATATATCTGGTTAAACATACTGTAAGCGTCCTTGTAAAGTTTACTAATAGGTTCGAAATGCTCCTTTTGCTACATAAAAGTTAAAACGATAACGGCTTAAAATAAATCATGTAAAATTAAAGTTGTTCAGTAATTTATAGGCTCGTAGTTCCTGAAAACCAGAAATTTTAAAGTCATTTTCGCACATTTGAATCCGAACGAATTATTACCAGCCGGAATTTCTTTAGATATATTTCCACGAGATGGAAATAAATTTCAAACATCTTTAGTTGCGCATTGAGGATTTGCAGCGAGAATGGGATTTTTGGTAAACAAGCAGATAATTTAAAGTTTGAATATATATGAAATATTGTGTGAAAATAATGGTAAATAATTGCAGCTACACATCGCTAGTAATAAATTGTGTCAGAAAATTGCAGTGACAAAATGTGGCAATAAATTTCTACGGATGAATTGCAATATTTTCTGTAGCATTTTATACTATTAACATTGAGATAGAGACATGCGATGCGATAATAGTTTTAAAACCAGGGTATATGTTTCCGCTTTGTTTATCAAAACTAATTATAAATCAATGATAAATAGCATCCAGTACAAGTTTTTACAATATGTACGTACAAGATGGTATTTCCGACATTTATATCAAATGCTGCTCCTAGGTGGCATATTGCAAATAGTAATTAGCAACATACATATCGTCAATTTTTCTGTTATATTTCTAAAGTTATATGCAAGTCAATATAGCATGTCATAATTTCTTTACCACTGGTAAACAGGAGAAAACAATCACTGTGTAGTACATTGGCAAGTTTTACGTTAGTATTCTTCGGTAGGGAATAGAGAGCGGCACAATTTGGGATGTTCGTAGGTCCTTGAAAACCGGACAAAAATGCAACCGAAACAAAATCTTCGTTGAAGAAGGTATGCATGTGGCAACAGCTTAGTGAGTATTCACGAGGTTAATGGCTGTAATCTGACACAGGTTGAGAAAACAATTTCACTAAATTGTCTTTCCTAAAGCGCTATACTCTGCTAATATTTAATCCGACTCAACGTCGAGAATATTCTGCCCCAGGCAAGAAAGGCGATACGATAACTTAAGTTAGCAGAAGCGCTGCCAAAAAAAAATCCGGCTCAAAACCACGTGTGTTCACCCTCAGAAGTTTGGACTGACTCACTTTCAGTACTTGTCGTCGGCCCTGGGGTCTTAACGAACAACCGGGTCGAACGGGGATCTTACGTCGACTCCCGAAAAACCGCAACGCGAATATGCAACAGCTGGTCGTATTTCGCCACTTGACGGAATATGTTTGCAAGAATTCTAGAATAACTTACTCCACGTGGCACTTCCGGGGAGCGTAGAAATTTTAGGATCATTTGGCGACAAAGAATTGTTTTCGATCGGCATATAGACTAAACATACATCCCGAAAAAGTAACCTCCCATAAATTAACCTTTGGAAATAATAAAATAGTGATCAACTTGAGAGCGGCAATTAAAATTAGCCTTTAATTCGTAAGAACCGGAAAAATCAAACGAACGTAGCAGTGACTAGATTTACATTTTGTATAAACAAATTTTTTGAATTTTTGGTGTATTTACTTACTTAATCCTTCCTCTTTATACTAATTGGGTGTCGAGGTTTTTTGTTTTTCATGCTTTGCAGAATTTTCTCCATTCTTTTCTCCTCTGTATGTTCTTTTGCCTGGTTCCATGTTTTCCCTTGCTTTTTAGTATTTCTCCAATCGCCTGGTTCCAGGTTTCCCTTGGCCTTCCCCTTTTTACTTTCCCATACCTTATAGGTA
>JABXWE010009644.1:0-28675 GCA_014611495.1 Limonius californicus | reverse complement strand
TGGATAGTTAAAAATTTAAATGCTCATAGGGATATCTTTAATATAATTTTCCTTACAATAGTCCTTGGATAGCTAGTTTAACGTAACCCCAAAATTCTCACTATTTAGGTACTGGATAGTTAAAAATTTAAATGCTCATAGGGATATCTTTAATATAATTTTCTTTACAATATCGCTTAGATAGCTAGTTTACCGTAACACCAAAATTCTCACTATTTAGGTACTGGATAGCTAAAAATTTAAATGCTCATAGGGATATCTTTAATATAATTTTCTTTACAATATCCCTTAGATAGCTAGTTTACCGTAACACCAAAATTCTCACTATTTAGGTATTGATAGTTAGAAATTTAAATGCTCATAGGGATATCTTTAATATAATTTTCCTTACAATAGTCCTTGGATAGCTAGTTTACCGTAACACCAAAATTCTCACTATTTAAGTATTGGATAGTTAAAAATTTAAATGCTCATAGGGATATCTTTAATATAATTTTCCTTACAATAGTCCTTGGATAGCTAGTTTAACGTAACCCCAAAATTCTCACTATTTAGGTACTGGATAGTTAAAAATTTAAATGCTCATAGGGATATCTTTAATATAATTTTCTTTACAATATCGCTTAGATAGCTAGTTTACCGTAACACCAAAATTCTCACTATTTAGGTACTGGATAGCTAAAAATTTAAATGCTCATAGGGATATCTTTAATATAATTTTCTTTACAATATCCCTTAGATAGCTAGTTTACCGTAACACCAAAATTCTCACTATTTAGGTATTGATAGTTAGAAATTTAAATGCTCATAGGGATATCTTTAATATAATTTTCCTTACAATAGTCCTTGGATAGCTAGTTTACCGTAACACCAAAATTCTCACTATTTAGGTACTGGATAGTTACAAATTTAAATACTTATAGGGATATCTTTAATATAATTTTCTTTACAATATCGCTTGGATAGCTAGTTTACCGTAACATCAAAATTCTCACTATTTAGGTATTGATAAGTTAAAAATTTAAATGCTCATAGGGATAGCTTTAGCATAATTTGCCGTATAATAGTCTTTGGATAGCTATTTTGTTGTAACACCCAAATTCTCACTAATTTGGTATTGATAAGTTAAAAATTTAAATGCTCATTGGGATAGCTTTAACATAATTTTCCGTATAATAGTCCTTGAACAGCTATTTTGTTGTAACACCCAAATTCTCACTATGTAGGTACTGCATTGTTAAAAATTTAAATGCTCATATGGATATCTTTACAATAATTTGCCGTATAACAGTCTTTGGATAGCTATTTTGTCGTAACACCCAAATTCTCACTATTTTGGTATTGATAAGTTAAAAATTTAAACGCTCATAGGGATAGCTTTAGCATAATTTGCCGTATAATAGTCTTTGGATAGCTATTTTGTCGTAACACCCAAATTCTCACTATTTAGGTACTGGATAGGTACTTAAACATTTAGATGCTCATACGGATATCTTTAACATAATTTTCCGTATACATAATAGTCCTTGAACAGCTATTTTGTTGTAACACCCAAATTCTCACTATTTAGGTACTGCATAGTTAAAACTTTAAATGCTCATACGGATATTGTTAGCATAATTTTTCTTATAACAGTCCTTGGATAGCTATTTTGTCGTAACACCCAAATTCTCACTATTTAGCTACTGGATAGTTAAAAATTTAAATGCTCATGCTAATAGCTTTAACATAATTTTCCGTATAATAGTCTTTGGATAGCTATTTTGTTGTAACCCCCAAATTCTCACTATTTAGGTAGTACTGCATAGTTAAAACTTTAAATGCCCATACGGATATCTTTAACATAATTTTCCTTATACTAGTCCTTGAACAGCTATTTTGTTTTAACACCCAAATTCTCACTATTTAGGTACTGGATAGTTAAAAATTTAAATGCCAATACGGATATCTTTAGTATAATTTTCCTTATACTGGTCCTTGGATAGCTATTATGTCGTAACACCCAAATTCTCACTAGTTAGGTACTGGATAGTTAAAAAGTTAAATGCTCATGCGGATGGCTTTTCATATAATTTTCCTTATAATAGTGCGAAAATAACCAACGAACTTTTACTGTTTAGAGAGTTTATAGTAAATTATAACGGATAAACACGTAGGGCAGTGGTTAGGAATTACAAAAACGTCAACTCCTTAGGAGTTAGAAATGCTACTTAAAATAGAATTTTCTTCAATGGGCTGTTCTTATCACTAATCTGCAACTTTACAATCAGTGGCCTAAAATAATTCTCAAGGCCTGAAATATTTACTAATATTTGCTATTGTTTGGTATGTTTATGGTGTGGTTCGCCGAATTAAATAACATCATTCAGTGGTCTCACTAAACAAATCGCGAGCTAGTCGGCATTTAAGACAATTCGCTTTAATATCTAGATAGCATAATCAAAAATATACGGTACTTAAGAAACAAAAAACTTAATCGCGGTCTCTTTTGAAATGAAAACAGTATGTCGTTGATAAGTTGTTAAAATTCACTTGTAATTTCAATAAACTATTGATTGACAACACTAACTGTTGTTCCAGGGCTTTTTTGCGCCAGATAAATTTCTACTGATTTTTACATTTAGAAAATTAATTTCCTCAAAAGTGCTTAACGTCGAAGGGGGGCTTGACCCAAAAAAATGTTGACTTATCCTGCGTTAATGTTGTTACAAAAACAACAAATTATAGTGGACAAGCATGATCGATGATTAACCTAGGTTCAATTCTGCTCATGCAACAATAAAAAAAACACAGAAATCATAAAAACGTACCATCAACTTTTCCCATGGCCAGGATGGTGATTGTTTTGATGGCAGGAACAGCCCAAGCCGCCAAGTGAAAATACTGCGAGTTGGCTTCGATGGCTTCGTGTCCCCATTTGAGTCCTGCGGCCAAGAACCAGGTGAGGGTTAAAACCACCCACCAGATGCTGGAAGCCATGCTAAAGAAATACAACACCATGAACAGAATGGTGCACAACTCGTACTTGGTACCCTGCGTAATGGTGCTGACAGTTTGGTACCCCGGGAAAGCTTCCCGGCACGCAATCCCGTCGCCCGCCACAAATCCGACCACATACGCCAAAGCGACCATCAAGTAGCACACCGATAGGAAAATTATGGGCCGTTCCGGGTACTTGAATCTGTTGGTATCGATCATGAAAGTCAGCACGGTGAAAAGACAACTTGCCGAGCACAAAACGGCCCACGTGCCGACCCAAATCCGGGAGAATTTACGTTGATTTTCACTGAAAAACATCATGGTACAGGGCGCTCCGCAATCCCGTTCAGGAGTTTCCCCAACTTTTAGCGAGTATTCCAAATAGGAGGGTACTTTGAACTGGATCGGGCACTTGAACCCGATATCCCGCCCTGGATGGACGTCCCTGAAGGGGGTCTCGGGTTGGGCGCTCATGGTACCCAGATGGTACCCTCCGAAAGACGGAGGCGTGGTAGGCGCCGTTGTTTTGTTTTCGCCCACGCAAATGACCCCATCGATGTCCTGACCTTCCGGATACTGGGCACAATCCAAGTTCTCCGGCCAGTCGAAGCCGAAGCGCTTCATGATGGCCTCGCATCCTGATTTGGCGGAAAGGCACAAAGCCCGGCATGGGGGAATGGGTCGTTCTAAAATAGTACAGACCGGCACATAAACGGAGCACAAAAAGAACTGCAAATCCGGGCTACACTTCACTTTTACCAGCGGGAAATACTGGTGGACCTCGAGGCCGGCGTCGTCCTGCTTCTGGTGGTTCAGCAAATTGGGCATGATGGTTGTGTTGTACTGGATGTCCATGCAGAAAGGCACTGTAATTTGCTGGCATTTGTCGTGACGAGGGATAAGGTCATCCCTGTCCGACACCCTAGTCATGCCGTGCTCGTACCCACCGGCTTCGGACCAGAAAAACACAAACAAAAGGATAATTTGCAGCATGGTGGACGCTTTAACGGTTCATTCTAGTAGAAATAATATTAGTTTAATACACCACACTAGTCTATAAACTTTAAAAAATTGTTTTATTTAAATCTTTGTACACAAACACATAAACAAACATCGTGAAACCGGCAGACGTTACACTCTCTTCGACACGTCCGACAGAACTAAAGCTCGAAACAAACCGAACCTAAGAATTCTTGTTCAGCATGCGCTCGGGTAAACTCGCCCGAGGATCAGCGGCACGTTTGAAATTGAAACACAAAACAGCGGGGTTTATTTTTGAAGACATATTTAAACTTGTTTTAGTGGAAACTCATAAAGCTCCCGAAACAAGTACAGGGAAAATTAAGCTTTTTCCAGAAACACCTTCTTAAAATCAGCGTTTTGTTTTATAAATACGCAAATGGATTATTTAAAACAAAGTCAAAGATTAATGATGAGTTTGTTTTGTACTACCGACTGTTGTAGCACTGTAATGATATTAAAATAAGTTTTATTAGGCCTAGATTCCATATCATTATTTTTAAAACTAGTGCTTCTAAAATGTTTCAAAAATTTCAACTTTATGTTGGTTCAATAAAAAATCACAATGCTGGGTGTAAGTTATTTATTTATATTTTAAACTAAATTAATAAACAATAATAATAATTTTGTTCGTTTGAGTTATATTTCAACAATATATACGTCATTTTTAGAAGAAATATTTCTGATCTTCTAATCTAAAACTTCCAGTAGCCGCAAATTTAGTTCAATTTGCTCATTCATTAAAGGAGTATTTTTAAATACAGTTTTGTAGGTAAGACAAGCTTGACGAAAAACAATTATTGTGTTATATTAAGCAACAAACTTAAATTTTCTTTTAAATAAACTTACTATAATTACTGTTTCAACCAGTTATGTTAGTAGTAATCGAGGAATTTATTAATTGTTTCTTTGGCTTCCTTCGTTAATATTCAAATTAAATAATAACCAAATATAGTGTTATTAATAATTTAATAATTATAATAATATAAGTTTATAAATCTTTAATTTAATTTGCATTTGATAATTAGATTACACACACGTTCGAAATACCTTTTGTGCTAATAAATGAAATACAAACTGCAAATTTTTATTAGTATAGTACTTTTACTTATTAATTAACGAATTGTAGACGTGAATAGGAGTTATATTTTTAAATATTAAAAATATGTAAACATTTGCTTTTGATAATGGTGTGTTAGCACACTGAAGTACGTATCAAGCAAAGAAATATCTCTTGAAATTATTATTCACATTCTATCTACTTATAATTTTAACAATAGTCGTATATTTAAAAACATTAACAATTCAGTTTTTAGGTATTTCCCTCATTCCTTTCCCTCATTGCTTTTCTACATACGGAATGTGGCCGAAGCAAACATAGGAAACCAACAGAACAAACGGGGTTTTGTCGATATTATTTCGCATTTAATTTAAACAGTTATCCAATCCATCACAGTCATTAGATTGTTAATTTGCGTAATTTAAATAAAATTTCTAATTAAATAAGAAATCTTAGTGGCTTGGTACTCTTTACAAGGGATAACACTCCTGCGTCAAGACAGTTAGTGCAGTACTTAATAGATGTTAAAATAATGCGTTAAAACAAGAACATTTCAGTGGCGGCTCGCCAAGTGAAGTAGGTGAAGTGCCTCTTCACCTAAAATTTTCATTCAATTGCGAATATTTATTTAAATTACATAACAAATTATTTATCGGCATTACACCTATTAGGAGTCGTTTATTTATGGCACACTTACACGTAGGTACAATAAGCTTAGTGAAAACAAACACATTACATTTTTTCTTGTCCCCTTGTATTTAAAATTTAAATTTTAATTGGAGTCCGTCGATTGTGAACACGTTGACCCTAAAAAATCTTACCTACAACATTCGTGCAATTGTTGTGAAGTGTCGGTCCTAAACGTATTTTAACTCTGCACTTATACCTCCGTTGCCACGGTAACGTCTACGTCAATATCTACATTTGGTTCACGGTGAATCGCGCAATTGAAGAGTTCAGTCACAAATAGCCGCTGAACTTCATACGCGGGTTTCACCGTCGGTTTTTAAACGATTTCAACAATTTTGAATTCACATTTCTAGCTGTAGAAATAAATTATATTTTCTCTCTCAGTGACATATTATTTGATGTTCTCCTAAATAAATCATTGGATATTAATTTTTGTGTTAATATATAGAAATAACACAATCGATATTTCTAAGCGCCCTAAGCGGGAATACGCTAGCCTTACAAATAATGACATTACAAGAAACTATAGAATTTTGTTTTATGAAGTACTGGATCACATTGTAATGGAAATGGAAGTAAGGTTTCAAGACTGCGATAAGTTACAATTCATGTCTTTTGCTGATATTACGAAATTCGAACAATATGATTTGTGTTTTCCGTCTAAAACATTTGAAAGTTTAGGTCAATTTTATGGCGAAATATTTGCAAATGGTCAGTGTCTTACAAACGAATGAAATCTTCTTTAAGCCGATGAAAGTTACCGCAATCTACAGACCCAAGAATTATTAAAAAATGTTAATGAGAACAGAGAAATTTTTACCGAAGCCTACAAATTGTTTTGGCTCATATTAACTATTCCGCTGACAAATGCAGTGGAAAGAAGTTTTTCGTGCCTTAAACGAATAAAAACGTACTTAAGCGATGCAGTATCTCAAGACAGGCTCTCTTCTTTGGCAAATATATCAATTCAAAAAGAACTCTTATTAGAATTAATAAAAAATGAACCATTTTACGAAGACATAATCAATAATTTTGCTGCAGGATAGACTTGGTCTACAAAAACTAGGTAAGTTGACATTGAATTATATTTTTTCTATTTGTTATTATTGGGGCTATTATAATAGCACTTCACCTATTTTTTACCCACGACCCGTCACTGGAACATTTCACATAAAAAAAGCATTTCAATGTCGTGTAATCGTTTTATTTTGAGACATTTTTTTCATTGCTTCTAACCAATTACCATTCTACTAAAAACGGTTCAGATTTTCCAGAGCACCTCAATAGTACAACGTTTTGAAACTTTGAACTTGCTGTTATTCTTAGTATTTGACAAGCATTTAAATAATTGATTTAAAGAATGAAAGTAGGACTGGCTATCTAAAGAGTATTTCCCAAGGGATATACTAGGTACTTACTGTATGCAGGCTATAATACCTTGAAATGTCTTATCCTCTTAAACTCTTAAGGTTTATCTATAAGGGTGATTCAATGTGATCTAATCGATATTTGTCGTCGTTTAATTTTCAATCCTGGACAAATTTCATATACATTCACGTTTAAATAGCATATTATATAAATTTGCAAATGCAATAGAATTAGCTGTGTAAATTTTGATTTAATATAGACAATGTGAAATTGTATATTAAATATTAAGAACGGTAAGGATGGGCAGTTTACAGGCCGAAGACAAATGTTTGGGGACTGAGCCCTAATATTTGTTTGAGACCAGTAAACCCTTAACGTTCGTGATGCTTATAGCGATTTTTGCACGATGTTAGGCAATTGTTTTTGCGTATTGTGAATATTACTTGAGCGTACGCCCAGCAAATAAATATTTGCTGAAATATACATAGCCCATAATAACATTTGTTAAGAATACATAGGTTTAGGCAGCAGGGTGACGACGTTCACCCAACCGTGGAGGTGTTTCTTGGAATGTTCAGAATAAACAGAGACAGTGAGGTATAAAATACCGAGCAGGACAGTCTACAAGAGGCAGTATTGTTGGTAGCTAGGCCTTGCCTTGCATATCTTTAGTATAATGATTAAAGTAATAGCGTTTGCGAACCTAACTGAATGCGATGCGATTACCCTCTAAGCTGAGGCAAGGTGCGAATTTAGTGTTACCACTTATGTGATTATATACTCAGTTTTATATGAAATGCACCACCCATTAAAAATAAAGCTACGTGTTTGAAAATTTGCTAAAATAATGTTTTATTATTGCGTATGAAATGATCACTATTTCCGTTAAAAAAATCAAGTGGTTGTGGTGTTCGTCTACTGTCTCTCATCAATTTGTTGCTTAGAAACAAAACAATATCTAGTAAACATTAATTAGTTGTTTCAAGATTTTTATACATTTTGTGATAGAATTAATGTTTTAAAATGCCTCCAGTAAGACAACGTAGAAATTTTAACCACATTTCCGATTTTGATAGAGGTCGAATTATCGGCATGAAAGAAGTTGGACTTTCTTTTCGTGAAATTGATAGAAGGGTAAATCGGGACCACACTACAGTTGCACGAATACGGTCTGCTTGGTCAGAAGAAGGCATTCAGCGACATCGTCCAGCTGGTAGACCTCCACGTAGCTGCAATGTTCGCGAAGATCGACTTCCTCGAAGAATGGCTACACGAGACCGCTTTCAAACAACAAGGTCTGTTGCTGTAGACTGGATGATAGTTCTTCACCACCGCGTGTCAATGGCAACAATTTTCAGAAGAAGCTCTCCTTTTGGACTGCGATTCTACCGTTCATTCCAACGGCTCCCTTTAACTGCACATCACAAAGCCGTTAGGCCTGCTTGGTGCCAAGAGCGGCAGCATTGGAAACAGCAATGGAACGACATTGTCTTCAGTGACGAATCAAGATTTTGTTTGTGGGCAAATGACGGTCGTAGGAAGGTACGTCGATATCGAGGAGAAAGACGAAATCTAGAGTTTGTTGAAAGACGCCATACAACTTTAACACCTGGAGTTATGGTTTGGGGTGCGATTTGTTCGGTAGAAGATCACTTCTTGTGTTCGTCCCAGGCACTTTAAATGCTCATCGCTATATTCGTAATGTCCTGGAACCTGTGTTAGTACCATTCATGTAGACGTTGCCAAACGGCATTTTCCAACAGGACAACGCACGTCCACACACTGCAAACATTAACAGAACATACCTCCAGCAAGAAAAATTGCAAATGTTGCCCTTGTCTGCACGATCACCGGACCTACGCCGATCGAACATCTTTGGGACATGATGGGCCGGCGACTAAGATTATTGTTAAGAGCTCCTAACAACTTAGACGAGCTGAGACACCAACTTGAGGTTATATGGAACGAGATACTCCAGGAGAACATAGACCACTTAATAGAAACCACGCCACGACGAGTAAATGTTTGCATTGCTGTTCATGGCGATGTTACACATTATTAATTTTGTTTTCGTTGTTGTTAATGTTTTCTTATAATTGTTAATCTTTTTTATGAAAACTTGATAATTTCATACGCAATAATGAAACATTATTTTAGCAAAGTTTCAAACCCATTAAGATGGGTTGCAATGCAATATCAGCTAATATAAGCAGTGGCATCGCTGGCGCAGTTATGATTTATATCCCATGAAGTGTTATATGTGTTTATCCGAATGGTTGCATATTATCTACGTGTTATTATATGTGGTTGACAAGCGCTCAGTTCTATTATAGTTATTATACAAGATTGGGGTGTCTATGTAAGTAGTTGTTGGAAACAGTAGCGTAGCGAATGTAAGTACTTATATGAGTAGATCATGTGTGTGGCATAGTTAATCATTATTTTCCTAGCAATCATTCGGGAGGTAGTCAGTTGGCAGAAGTGGCATCGAAAATGCGCCTACGTCGAATTATTAATATTATTATTAATGAAACATAAGTGCAAGAATGGCAACACCCCCCCCCACATCGAGTTCTATGAATAACAGAGAGACTGGCTGAACGTAATTCAATTGCCTGGATTCCTCTGGAGAATTCGTACACCAGAAGATATGCACAATTGTAGTAATTAATCCATGATTACGAGTGGCTGCCGCCCAGAAGCTAGCCGGCAGACAAGCTTCCATATTCTGTTCGAATCCCAATTCAGGAGTAGAGGGGTAGAGGACCCCCGGTGAATACAAATGCCCAATATTTATTGACAGATCAGTAAAACTGGGATTTATTATCTGTTGGGTATCAGCTGCCTGTCGCCGTCAGTGAGTTCTAATGGCATCCGCTGTTTGTTTACCCAGGAACTGCATAAATTAAATGCAAAAGTGCTGCAATCGTATTTAAATTGAAAATTCACTAGTTGTTATACGCCTTCCGTAAGGTCGTCCTTAACACACTTTTACAAATAATCATAGGGGTATCCAAAATGAAGTGTATTTAAAAACTACACTAAGCTTTTATATAACAAAACAGTTTCCATGGTTTTTTAAATATTATATATATTTACCGTTCGGCGAATGGTAAACCGTTTTGTTAAGCCTAGCAACCAGTAAAAGCAACATATCATCATGGAAATAGAAATGGTAAATAAACAAAAAAAGATTGATTGTGGAAAAAATTAATTAATTTAGGATCTAATTACTACTCAATAATGAATTTTTCGTTACTCTTTTTAACTGTTATGTCTGTGTATTTTAAGAA
This sequence comes from Limonius californicus, assembly GCA_014611495.1. Classification (NCBI taxonomy): domain Eukaryota; kingdom Metazoa; phylum Arthropoda; class Insecta; order Coleoptera; family Elateridae; genus Limonius; species Limonius californicus. The sequence continues at coordinate 18,265 of JABXWE010009644.1, read as the reverse complement.
TTTTTAATGCCTGAACTACTTACCGGTCTTTAATGATCATGTAACCAGCGACAAAGATTTCTTTGTACTCAATAAACATAATTTGATTCAAATAAATAATTCTTTTAAATGGGGGAAAATAAATATCTTCTTAACTGTAAGAAATGATTTATTTAAAAGTCTTAATTTGATTGAAATATGTTATTTTAGTTGGCACCAAATACATTAATATGTTTCTGTTAAAATAACTGTTATTTTGCGTAATTAAGTTGTTTATTTATAACTACCTTGGGCCATATTTGAACTAAACGTCTTGATATTTGTTCGAAAATTCCCCAGTTCCATTCAAATAAAGCATTTTTTTCATTTACACACGCTAGTTGTTGAGTCGGTTTAGAAGTAATCCATTTGTATTTGGCTTAAATAAACATGTGTTTAATGTAAACAAATACGTTCTTCTAATAATTCGACATATCTAATTACATTTAAGTATCTTTAGCAAAATGCCTCTTTAATTAAAACATTATGCTGTTTTCATCTAACCGGAAGATATACGTATAAGTTAAGAAGAGAAATTTATTTAACAGGAAATTACATTTTCCTATAATTTGTTTATACGAGGTGTGTTCAATTGAAACCCATCTTTGCTGTATAAAAAATTTATTCAACAATATAATTACAAATAATTACCGTCACAGTTAACGCACCTATCCCATTGTTTTACTAACCGACGTATACCCTGCTCGTAGAATTCTTGTGGCTGCTGATTGAAGAAGTCTTCCACAGCTATCTGTACTTCTGCGTCAGATTCAAAATGCCGACCTTTTAACGCCTTTTTCAGCGATCCAAAAATATGGAAATCGCAAGGCGATAGATCCGGACTATAGGGTGGCTACACTAAAACCATCAATTTCTTTCGTTGAAGATTTTACCACATTAGCAACATGAGGCCTAGCATTGTCGTGCAGCAAAATGACCCCACACGCAAGTTTTCCTGGATGTTTCCGTCTTAATGCTTAAGGCTTGTTCAAAGATTCATTGTACAGATTTGCATTGGCATTTACTCCAGGTTTCTTAAACTTTAGCAACAAGGGTCCTTCATGGTCACAAAAAGATGTTAACATCACCTTGCCTGCAGAAGGTTGTGCTTTAAACTTCTTCGGTGGTGAATGAACTTGAATGTTTCCACTGCATCGACGATAACTTACTGATTGGCTCCTAGTAATGGCACCAAGTTTCGTCACCAGCAACTATTGACAGAAGAAAGTCATCACCATTTTGCCTATAATCTGTGAGGTGTTGCACAGGTAAGCCCATTCGCAAGCATTTTTGTTCATTAGACAACAGACGAGCAATCCATTGCAAACAAACTTCGCTGTAACCCAGATACGAACAATACTATGGACAGATCGTACACTTGCACGAACAATTTCCGAAATTTCTCTAATTGAAATCGACGATTTTTTCTTAGAAGACCTTCCACACATGCCAAATTGCTTTCTGTTAATGCAGTAACCCTTGCACCGGGTCGCAGCTCATCCATAGTCCTCTCTTTTCCATCCTTATATTTTCGGCATCATTCCTTCCCAGTTGGGTATGCAATACATGCTTTTCCATGCACTGCTTGCAGTCGCGTATGAATCTGCAATGGCAGCACACCCTTAGTGCATAAAAATTGTAGGACCGCACGCTGATCAAACTTGGACGGATTTTCAACAACAAACGCCATTTCAAAATGGAAGTTTTAAAAGTAAGAATCAATTTCAAACGCCAGAAACTTATTAATGTGTTGCTTACAAATACTACTAACAGTAACAAACGTCATTTGAATTATTGCATTTATTTTCAAAGCTAAGCTGATCAAAGATGGGTTTCAGTTGAACAAGCGTCGTATTTGAAAACGGATACACAAGACTGTTTAGTTTTGTTTATATACATATATCTATGATTATAAACATTTGAAAAATGTAAATTCGGAAATAACCTAAATGCTAATATAAATGCACCAAAGAAAAACTTCTAAACTGTAACTAACTTACCATTAATCTAAAATTATAAATGTTACAAAGCAGATACAAATTAGTAGGTATAAGTACAGCAATCCTACGTCAAAATATTACCAATGATTAAAAATGATACCGACTCTGTTTCATATAACCCTTATAACAATAAAAAGCAAATGCGCTTGTATTATCAAATGTTAGGCAGAAAATTTATTATTGTGATTACTCTGCCAGCACATGATATTTCAGTAAATTAAACTTAGAATACCTGATTTTAAGTGTTAGGAAATATTTTGTGTACATTGCATAACTAAATCAAATACTTCTTACGGTAAAATTGCCTCTTGTCGCTCCAATGTTGAATACTTCCAGTATTATTTCCCAGGCCGAGTTCGACCTCTAAGTAGAATTAAATAGGGAAGCATCTTTACATGTATAGTTATCCTTGAACATACACCATAAAAACTTAAGTCGTAATGTATTAATTCATATAACAGTTTTTTATATATCATTATTTAATAAAGTTCTGAAATACTCTGTATTCCTTATTTACTTACGCTACGTCGAGAATAAAAGCAACGGGGGGAGCAAAGATTTTACATAGAATAGCGCTTATAAACGAAGTCGGTGCATATACTAGAGAGTTGATAAGGGAGCACAAACCATCAATATGTCCACTAACAAAGAAGATGATTTTTTTACATTTAAAGTTCATCATTAAAGGTTTGGTATCTACCTATGGTAAAAAACTGGTGGAAGAAGTTGTATATGCACGAAAGAAATAAAAGTAAAGTGTAAAGTAAAGTAACTTAAATACCAAGCTGCCGATGGAGGATTCGAATAATCAGAGGTAGGTAATAATGTTTTGTGCTTTCACTGAAAAGGAAAACAGTAGGGTAGGGGAAAGTCGCCTAATATGGGGTACTTTTTTGAATGCTTGTAAAACTTGGAAAAATTATCCTATATTGCTGCGACTACACAGAGGGCTTTGTTATTGTTTTAGCTAATTTTTTTGGCGAAAACCTTGGTTATTTAGATATTATTCAAAAATTATGTACCTGACAAAAAAAGTTGCAAATACCACATATTAGGCACATGGTCTCCTAATACGGGGTACCTAGTGCATTATTTGTTAAAAAACAGCATCCAAGCAAAAAATATTTTATTATAAAACGAAATACTTAAACAAAAACACGTAAAAAACTAAATAGTAGGTATACTATGCATAATAGGTAAACTATTTATTTGCACCAGTCGCACACAAACACTTTTTTGTCCACATCTGCGCAAAGTGTATGGCTCCACTTGCAACAAATGCTGCATCTGATCCAATCCTCGCCTTCATTGTCATCTGAAAACAAGCCGGCACAGAACATACATTCCACTTCTCCTTCTTCATCTGATAGGTCGTTGTCATCATTAGAATCTATAAGCTGAATTTCATCTTCATCCGAAGATTCGGAACTTGTGTCAAAGTGAATAACTCTCATAGCTGCTTTAGAGCGTTTTCCACTTGATTTTTTGTCCCCTTTCTTCACTTGATTTACCAGTTTAGATTGATTAGCTGCTGTTTTGGTATTTTTCTTTTTGTATCGATCTTTTTTGTATTTTTAGCATTGGCTCGTTTTTTCCTTTCAGTGGCTGCTTTTTTTTCAGCTACGGATTCAATAGTCTTCATGTATGTGCTAGTTATGACCTGTGCTGATCCAGATCTAGAAGAAGTACCTGCTTTTTGTTGAATACTCGGTACAGGAGTAATATCCATAGCACGAATAAAACTAGTAGATGGAGTTTCTAAAATATCACGTTTAGGTCATGTTCCGGGTTTATCATACAAGGTATGAACAGCTATTGTCTTAATCGGTGTACATTGCACTCCAGTTGCCTCGGGTTGCAGGTGATTTTAACGTTTTTTAGACCGATGTAATTGAGGTTGATGTTCAGGTGTAACTGGCTCTGGCACATCTGCAAGTTCTCTTTGCAGTCGGGGTGGTGTAGAGTTTGGAAGTGGACAATCAGGTGTTAACTCTGGCTGATTCTGGGAAGGTTCTTCCAGTGGAGTAAGAGGAAAATCATGTGGGCGAAAAATGTCTCTATTGCAAGGATACAAGCCTGATTTTCGGAAGCCACTTGCTGCATTTTCCGCTGTTGCAGTCCTAAGATAAGCTTTTCCAAATAATTCTCATACTTGATAAACTGTGACAACTCGACCGTTATTTTGTCGAAGCCACCGCTCGATCTCCTGAGTATAGTAAATCTTCAGATCATCAAAAAATTTGCTCCACAGCTTAGTTTTCTTGTAGATGGTGTTAAAGTTCATACCTCTAGTGCAGAATTTTAGCCAAATGGTTATAAGAAATTAAGTAAAACATGTATTTGCTTAATGAGGAGACTTAAATGAATTCAAAACCGCTAATTAACATTCAATTAGCAATTTAGTTCTTCGTTTGGAAGTACTGTTAACAATCATACTTTTCGTGAACGTACAATTTGACAACAATGCAGGTGCATGGGCACTGTGATAAAAATTTCGAAAATCTGTTGTTTGTGTTTTGACACGTGTGTCAAGTAAATCAATTATGAATTGACATTACGAATTCTGCATTAAATTCGTTTTTAATTCGTGTTATTGAATTCACTTGTGTCTTGACCATCATTATGGCGTATGCTATAAACAAGTACGTGGATATGATTTGGATTCTTGCGGAATGTGAGGGAAACTGCAATGAGGATGCTACGGTTTACGCTCAGCGTTTTCCTAATAGAAGACATCCAAGCCACGTAGTAATTCGAACTGCAAATCACAGATTTCGGGAAACTGGAAATATCCCTCCTGTTCAAAATTGGGTAGAGGTCGATCAAGAACTATTGGAGACAGTAACTTGGAAGAGGAAGTTCTTGATCTGGTAAATGAAGAGCCAAGTATTGGTATGCGTGCTGTTTCTAGAGTTGTTGGTGCATCAAAAATCACTGTTCACAAGAGCATAAAGGATGATGGTCTTTATCCCTATCATAAAGTCAGGGTGCAACATTTATTAGAGGAAGATTATGAAAAACGCATTACCTTTTGCAACTGGTTGGTACAACAACATAAAAGAAGCCCAAGATTTGTAAATAATATCTTATGGACAGATGAAGCCACTTTTACACGAAATGGCATTTTTAACTTCCACAATCAACATATTTGGGCCCACGCCATGCATGAAGGGAATTAACAAGTTAGGTTTTCGGTCAATGTGTGGGCAGGAATAGTAGATAACACATTGGTAGGTCCTTTTGTACTGCCTTAGCGATTGAATGCTAACAATTACTTGAATTTTTTAAACGACGAACTCCCAACATTGTTAGAAAATATCCCTTTATTGGTTCGCCGTAATATGTGGCTGCAGTTACAAGGATGGTTCGATAACTACGTGGCCTAAAAAAGAAAACCCAAGTTTTTTTCGACAAAGACCTTTTATTTTTCAATATAGTCTCCTACTCGCTCAATACACTTATTCCAACGATATTCCAAATTAGCAATGCCTTCATTGTAGGTCGATGAATCTACGTCCTCGAAATAGCTATTTACAGCAGCGATTACCTCGGAATTAGACAAAAATCTCTTACCGCTAAGCCATTTTTTCAGGTTTGGAAACAGATGACAATCGCTGGGAGCCAAATTTGGGGGATAGAGCGAATGGGGCACTAATTCAAATCCCAATTCACGAATTTTGGCCTTTGCAATCGCAGACTTGTGGGCAGGTGCGTTATCTTGACGGAAAAGCACTTTCTTCTTTACCAAATGCGGACGTTTCTCTTAGATTTTGTCGTTAAGTTGTTGCAACAAATTGGCATAATACTCGCCATTTATTGTTTTCTCCTTTTCTAAGTAGTCGACCAAGATAATTCCATGAGAATCCAAAAATGCGGTTGTCATAACCTTTCCTGCTGACAAAACCGTTTTTGTCTGCTTTGCTGGCGGATAACCTTTGTGTGTCCAATGTTTGGAATGTTCTTTGGTGTCGGGAGTATAATGGTGGTTCCAGGTTTCATCGACGGTTATGAAACGGCGCAAAAAATCCTTCGGATTGTGGCGAAAACATGCCAAAAGGTCGCGAGAAACACTCAAACGATTCAGTTTTTGCTCCGGTGTGAACAACCGCGGCACCCAACGCGCCGAGTATTTTTTCACTTACAATTCTTCAGTTAAAATTCTGTGCGCACTGTCATTTGAGATACCCACTATATCTGCTATCTCACGCACTTTTACTTGACGGTCATCCTATACGATACGGTGGACCTTTTCAATCATATCCGGGACAGTAGCAGTTTTTGGACGTCCACTACGGGGTTCATCATTTGTGCTCACACGATCACGCTTAAATTCGGCAACCCAGTTTTTAATCATTGTAAACAAAGGAGCGGATTCCAATAGTGTTGAATCCAGCTCTGCTTTGATTTCGGTTGGTGGTAAGCCTTTCAAATGAAAGTACTTTATCACTGCTCTCAACTCAGTTTTTTCCATTGTTTACAAAATCACACGAGACGTTCACTTCGGCGTACTGTCAAAAACAGACTGATTGACAGATCGCTCTGTACTGTCATATTTAATCTAATAAAGGATAGTTCTAAAGAATGGTAAAGAAGATTCCTCCGAATTCGCGCCATCTCTGTGTTAGGCCACGTAGGTATCGAATAATCCTCGTAGACGGGGCGCAATACCACTATGCGGCTAGAACAAGAAACTGGCTTAGGGAATTTTATCCAAGAAAATGGATCGGCCGCGGAAGTACAGTGGTCTGGCCTCCAAGAAGCCCAGATTTAACTTCTTCTTGTGGGGCTATTTGAAAAACACGGTGTATGTGACGCCAATTGAAAATGAAGAAGAGCTAGTACTTCGTATTCGTGATGCAGCAGCAACCGTTAATGAAGCAATCCATACAAGCCATCCTTACAAAGGCAGTCAAATGCCGTGAAGTTGGTGGCAGAAATTTTGAACATGTTCTGTGAAATAAGTTATCTTTTACAAAGCACTGTATCCTAATTTTTAAACATTTCAACTGTTGGCCTACTGAATTTTCGTTTTTTCTATGTAGCTTCAACAGTGTTGCCAAGTTTCAGATTATTTAAATGGCTTTTAGGGGAGGAAACTAAGTGCGATAGGAAGTTCCAGTTTGCAATTATGAGGTGTATCGGTATCGGTTATAGAAAAAGTCTACCTGAAGCTTTTAAGACAATTTAGGGACACTCTGTATATATATCTAAAGGAATTAGTCCATAGATGCCGTTGGAGTGCTGTTCATGACTCCACAAGTACACAAACAGGCCAGTCTCTGTATCCTGGTTAGTTTTGTGATGCTTGGTTTTTACTAAACTTTAGGCCACCACATTACGGTGCCATAAGCTATCATGGGTCTAACTACCGCAGTGTAGTACCATTGTCTTCGGTTTGAGTCCCTATGTTTTACCAAACGTGCGTTTGCCCATCATAACGCTTTATTTGAGATGTTATCTTAGATCATACACATTTTGTAAATGTGTATGATCTAAGGATGTTATCCAGGTGAATATTCCAGTTCAGTTTTGCATTCAGGGTGATGCCCAGATATTTCACCTGCTGTCTAAACTGAATTCTTTCACTTCAGGTTTTAAAATGCCACTGTATCTCTTTTCTTGGTGAAGGGTATTATTGATGTTTTGCAGGGATTAACTTGAGGTTTTCTCTTTTGCACCCCCTTTGAGTGATGTGATTTTTAGCGCCCTCAGCATGAGGTTTGCAATGATTGCTAGGTGTTTATCTTTTATGAGGATGACTATGTCATCCGCATAGCTTTGGGCGTAGAACCCTTCATCATTGAGTATCTGTAAAAGTTCGTTTACTACCAGGTTCCATAGAAGGGGGGATAAAACCCCCACTTGTGGGCAGCCCTTGGCAGCATATACCCTGAAAGTTTCTTCTCCCAGACAAGCCTGAATTTGTCGCCCTTCTAACATGCTTTTTATCCATTTGTTTGTCATGTCGTCGATGCATGTTTTCGGGTGGCAGTGATCATTGATTGAAAAGAGGTGTTATCAAATGCTCCCTCTATGTTCGAGAAGACAATTAAAGCTATTTCTTTGTTGATTATTGACGCTTCTACCCTAGCAAGAAGGTTGTGAAGCGCAGATTCACATGATATTCTAGATTGATATGAATGTTGATTATGATCAAGGGGATTGGCTTTTATAGCCCCGCCTCATATATGCCTGTCTATCCGTTTTTCCAGTCTTTAAGCAGAAGGAAATTAGGCTGATTAGTCTGTATGCCTTTGGCTGGGTGTACGATACTCACTCTACCCTACTTTATTCCCGAAGCCCCCACTACAACCAACCCCAAAATTTTAAATGACGGGGGTGTCAAGTGATTCTTTATTTCAAAGGTTTTTGGTTGATGGTGGCCACTGTGAATATTTAATTTTCCATACATGCATCCGAAACTTCAAAATGTCATTTCTCAAATGCGAATCCAGGGAATTGCAAAAAATTTTTAATTACTCACAGCAGAAAAGCCTTTTAAATAAACTATGTATTACTCGATTCTCCTCGTAAAATAAAATTTTAGGGTTGCCAGTGGTGGGGGCTAGAGGGATGAAGTAGGTTAAACAACTTACACGGTAAAAGATGTCCTCCTTCATAGTATTCTTTACCTGTCTCGTGAATTTTTTCAAATTTATTAATTTGCAGTTATTCAGAGCGGACCATTTTAGTTGGGACACCCAATATGTGGCCTAGGATTGTGAAGATTCTACATTTGTATACTGTATATTTCAGACCAAAAGCGATGGGTCTCTAAGGCCTGTGAAAGGTTCATAATAAAATATTTCAGACACTTCATACCAAATTCATATATTTTAATTCACACAATTCTGGGTTATATAAATGTAAAAAATAAAACTTCATCTACAATGTCCTTATAATTTGTATATATTATTTTAATTGCTTAACAAATGAATACCACATTAAAGCCACTTTAAATCAGACACAAGTGATATATGGTCAGAAGGAAAAACAATGCTTGGTAAAGCAGTGTGCTCCATAATTTCTTCATTGCTAGGAAAAGGAATGACTTGGGTTACTTCAAGCTTGGTTTTTTCATAGTATATGTAATCAAGGCACCCAGCAAAGCCAGCAGTGTAATTTGTAAATTGAGGCGTGCCACAAGCACTAGCCAGTTGATACGGTTGTTGCAGATTTACATTTTTAACAGCTTGCTCTTTATCTACAACAGTTCAATCTTACAAACAACTGATATTTAGTAACTAACAAACTTACTGCTCTCCCAATCTATACAGTTTTCTAAAACACTTCCTGTGGTATAAAGTTGGTAAATCCCACACTCAGGAGTGCTGTTGAAGTCTCCACAGAAAATCAGTGATATTCTCTTGTTAGTCTTGAAAACAAATCAATGACAAGCTTTTCATTAACAAATATCAAACGGTTAGTTATTCACCTTTTGCTTTAATTTCTCGATTATATGATTCACATAACGTATAGCTAATCCGCCTTGTAGAAGCCGTATGTGATCTGCATCAGGATGGAAATACAAATGTGTATTAGCTACTAATAATATTTCATCATGCTCAGTGGATTCTAAAGCTGTTGTCTGTACAGCAGTTGTGCGCTGCAACACACGCTCAGCCAACTTCTCATTTAGAGAAACTTTGTCCCATACGTCAGCAAAAATTGGATCTTTATTTATTTGTTCTCCCAGAACAATGCAATTGGTTTCTAAAAGGCTAAAATAGCAATATAAGTTAAGATAGTATTTATCCAATTTAATTGTGTTACTACGAGGGTTGTCCGTAAAATAAGGTTTCCAAGGAGCTAGAATCGCGAGGAACGCTTTAACCACGGAACAAGGCATAAATGTCTTGTTCCGTGCTTTAACGCAAGATCTGGCAACACTGGCGTGTAGGTTGATTCCCCGCCTACAAATCCCCACCACTCCGAGATGTCTGCGACGCTTAAGCTGCGTATTCACTTGAGCATTTTTGCGTGCACAAACGTTTGCGCGCACACACGTTCGTTCGCGAAAAATTCAAAATCCACACATAATTATTTTTACATTTTTGTTTGTACGCGCAAATATCCGCTCCAGCTGTGCTTAATAACTTTTGCTGTATGTGTGTGATTTGATGAGGAGAAATGTCTCGAAGAAATGCAACAATTGCAAGTGTGCAAGCTTTTATTGTAATGCACTGTATTAAAAACCAAAAAAATAAGAAGCAAACCAAACGATGGTAGATTACACAGCTATATCGTAGCCGGCAGTTGTATAATGGATCAAATTTATGATCAGACATGAAGTTACAAGAAACCACTGCTCACTTTCATAATTACGTTCGCATGTGATCTCAGGACTTTGGATTTTTAATTAATGCTATTGGTCCTAAAATAAAGAAGATGGATACAAAATTTAGAAACTCTGTTCCAGTGAATGGGATGCTTTTCATACTCGTCGATCAAGTTTAATGCTAGTTCATTATTCCATTCCATGATTAAAATGCTATTTTTCACACACACACACACACACACACATTATGAACCAACCGCAATTAAAAATCTCGTCCAAACTGAGCAATACGTGCGCGCAAAACACAGCTTTTAGGCCTAGGTTACATTGAATGCGTGAGCGTGCGATTTTTTAATGATTCGCGCACGTACGACCGCGGCGACGAAAACATACCTAGTCATTTGAATATGTATGGTTACATTGTACGCAATTGACACTGACGCGCGCGTACGTGATCGTACGTGAATCAACTCGAAACAAACTGGTTTGTTTTTACCTGCGCTAAACGTGCGATGTTTGGTATTGATAAACAAAAGTAAACAGATATTTAAAGCTAATTATTAAATATTTTAATAAAAATGGATCTTGAAAAACTTATTTTGTGTATTGAATCAAAAAGGCTCTTGTGGGGTCAAAAATGTAAAGAGTATCACAACAGAAATCTAGTTAGAAAACAATGGGAGAAAGTGAAAAGTTGAGTATTTCTCTAGTTTATCATGAATTTCATTAAGTATATATTCAAATGTTGATGGCAACATTCAAAAAACTTTTTCGGCTGTTGTTTTAATTTTTTAAAGAGTGTAACATATTCACCATCTTTATTCTACTCCTGTATATATCATTCACCCAATATTGTCTTTTATATTATCATATATTGTCAAAGTATAAATTTAATATTTCTTGGTTCATCATAATTGCACTGTCCACGATCTATCTACAATTGCGGCCGTCGAGTCGTACGACGATGAACGGAAACAATGTAACCAGAAGTTGAAGACAAAAAGTCGTGTGCGCGTACGATTAAAAAATCGCACGCATACGCTTTCGATGTAACCTTAGACTTAATCTTGGTTTGGTAGCCGATCGCGATGCGAGCTTCCACTCGCCGCTACCACCAGGTGTGAGTTACGTTCTGTGATTCGTTTTTTGTGTGCTAAGGACACTACGCCTATAGAAATTTATCGACAGTTATGTGAAGTGTATGGACATCAAAAACGTGCGAAAATGGTGCAGAGTTTAAAAACGGACGTCCATGATGAACAGCATGTTGAACGGCCATCGGTTTCAGACGAAGTGATTGCAAAAATGGAGAGGGTAATGCTTGATCGACGGGTGACGATTCGGGAGTGGTGCAAATTGATCCCTGATGGTAGTAAGACTACTATTGACAAGATTTTGGTAGGACATTTGCATTATCACAAGGTGTGTGCAAGGTGGGTCCTCAGAATGCTCACCGAAGATCACCAACGGCAACGGGGCGACCCGCGAATTCCTTGATTGCTACATAGAAGAAGGCGAGGAGTTCTTGGATTCACCTGTCACTGACGACGAAATCTGGGTACATTCCAAGACACCAGAGACAAAAGAACAGTCCCGTCAGTGACGGCATTCAGGATCGCCGAAGCCGCGAAAGTTTAAACAAACATTTCCTGCCAACAAAGTAATGGCGATTGTGTTTTGGGATAGGAAGGGGATATTGTTGTGCGAGTTCATGCCTACCGGAACTACAATAAACGCTGATCGCTATTCTCAAATTCTGAAGAATCCTCGCCGTGTAATTCAAAACCAAAGAAGGGACATGCTGACGAAGGGAGTGCGTTTTCATCAGGACAACGCTCGTCCCCACACCGCCCGTGCAACAATCGTCCTCATCAGCCAATTTGAATGGGATAACGTCACACACCCCCCCTACAGCCCGGACCTAGCACCAAGTGATTATCATCTCTTTCCTGCGTTGAAGTCACACCTGGGTGGGATGAATTTTAGGGCCAACGAGGAGTTGAAAGAAGAGGTCGTACGCTACCTGCGCGCCGCGGCGGGAGAGTTCTGTGACACGGGTATACGAAAAATGCTACACCGCATGCAAAAATGCATCGATCGCAACTGGGATTATGAAGAAAAATAGTAGAAAATCCAGGCTTTCCAACAATGTATAAGTCATTGCAAATAAACGTTTGCTTCTTTGTGAAAAAAATTGGAGACCTTATTTTATGGACAACCCTCTTACAAGGATCCCAACAAAAAAACTAGTTTAATTAAAATTTTATGACAATTGGTGTTATTATGAGCAGATTATTACTATAGCTAGTAATATTTTAGGTTAAATTTTGTATGTAAATGTAATTATTATAGTAATTTACTGTCTATTTGAAGGGGCAAGGCGGGTTTAACCTTCTGTTATCTCACAACACTTAAGTGCTACCCATCAAAAAATTAACACATACAATAGTGTTGAATGGAAAAAACATATACAATAATTTTTTTGTGTAGGAAATAGTTATCGATTTTTATAATCAGAAAAAAAAACTAGAAGTAGTAAAATTAACAGAACATCTGAAATAACTTGGTGTCTACAAAAAAGGACTATGAATTTGTAAAAATGCAAAGTTCAATATTTTTTCAAGTTGAAATTGTATTTGTTTTAGTTATAAGACAACACAGATTTTAAATTATTTGAAGGAAAATGTACATTTAAATTAAAACAAACATAGCCGAGACTCCATTATAAATATTAAACTAAATGTAAAATACGTAAACTCTAATAATTTATTTAAAAAACTGGAAATTTGAAGGGTAACTAGTTTAGTAGACACAATCTACGTTATATACATAAATAGAGAGAAGTACAATTTTAATGTTCGATATTTAAACTTCTTGAAAACAGAGACTTAATTAATAAAATTAAGCAACTGTTTCACAGGTTGTCTTCCACGCGCTTTAAGAAATCTCATTTCAAATGGCTTCAGTTGCTCTACAGTATTATAAACAGAACCTACACATTAACAAGCAAATCTTATGATTTTGCCTCTTAGATTTTTATGACCATTGTACTTGATTTATGATTTTGTGAGCCCTGATTATTACCTAAATCGGGTCCTATCAAAAATGCATGCCAATCCCTCAGCAACCAATCCTCCTTTTAATTGAAAGGTTGAATCATAATTTAAGCTATTAACAACAGGTTCCAAGTCATGCACATATACTTTCTTGTCCAGTTCTTGCAAACAAATAATATCTGCATTAAAGCCTGTAAACAAGAGTTTAAATATTAAATGATTAACGTTGTTTATTCAATATACAGTCTGTCTATTAAATAGGCTCACCGGAATCTCAGGAATGGTAAGACATGCAAGGTCAATTGCTCACTTAGTAGTATATTTCAAACCGATTTGGGTTTCCCCTAAATATGCATAACTTTAGTAGGTAAGACAGAAGACCTGTTTTATGCTTCTAAAATTGTTGTTTCAAAGTCAATTTTGGATTGAAATCTATGAAGGTACAATGCACCATTGCATAGGTTGGGGAAAGCAAGGACAGGTTTAAATTACATTCCGAAGTAAACAACTTTTGTCCCATTAAACGACCTCCTATTCCGTACCACTTTGAAGATCCCCGAAGTGAACCTGTTAAACATCCTTCTATTAAAAAATAGTACTTACCTACCTATAAGTTCTTTTAAAATCAACTGTTTCCTATAATCAATATTTAAAGCATAAGGTGGACAATATGGATACAATGTAGTCCTTGTAAATTCCGAATCACAGTAAAGATCTGCCAAAATATTATAAGTAACCACTCTAAACCTAAAAATAAGTAATCAGTACGTTCTAACCAATCATATAAATTATAACATGTACGTACTCCTTTCCGGATGTTCTTGTCTTAGTAAATTGGTGCCGGTTTTCAAACGGGCAAAATCCTGGACTGGCCTCAACTTTAACATCAGAAATCGTCTCTGCAATAGGTCCTTCACATTCTTTATTTTTTGGGGTACAACTGACTTTTAAGTATGAACTAATCTCTTCGTTTGTCGGGACATACACAAACCCACTGCCTACTGGCGTCCAGTCAATTTTATTTACGGATTTATGCCATGTGAATTCGGAAAGGTTTTTCTCAGCAAATACTGTTTCAAATTTAGTTGGATACACTGGAAAATTGGCTAATATGGAACTGGGAAGAGCAATGCCATCAACCCAGGGAGAATTTATAGTAATACTATACTCCTTTTCTAGCACTTTCAGCACAATATTGTTGTTAGGATCGTGACTGAATAGGTCAACACAGACAACATCACCGCTTACTTCAGCACCATTCAGATTTAATTGAACTGTAACTCCGCCGTTGCTTGTGCCAGCATTCGCTTCACCTTTTTTCTTCTTGTTTTTCTTATTAATCACTTTTTCTACATTCGTTGTTACCCTACTCAAAAACGTAGCAACATTTTCTGTGAGTTGCCTGCTGAAATTAAATTGTCGATTCACCTTTAGCTCTGGGTTTGCATAATGAAATGTAATTTGAAATTGTTCAGAACCTTCTAGATGCCTTAAGTATGCTTTTTCCATGTTGTAGATGTATTTGTGCAGAAGTCTATAAGAATTTTGAATTGACTGGGGCTTAAGCAACTTACAAAATTGCATGTACATAATCAGCATACACTTACACTGGAAGAAGCGTCAACTTTGAGGTTAGGTTTTAATATTCGCATGCCGAACGTCCTGCGCAGGCGTCTGCTATGTCATCTAAATTAAATTATTAATGTTAGGTTCACCAATAATTTGATATCTACGTATTACGTAACTTAAATATCTTGTACGTAAACTAAACAGTAATTTGTACCAAATAACAGAGGGGCGAGGCTCTTTCAAAAAATTATATAACTTTCCCAGTACAGCTACTTATGTAATCAAAATATGATGAGCCCCTGCAGATAAGGTATTATCGTAATAGGTATTGGCTACTTAAACTGCAGCTGCGCGTAAATAATACTATCTGTTAGAATAAGTTTTAGTTTAGTCTGTTTTATATCTTAGTATGAGAAGAGCTGCGACGATTTGTATGTTCTTGAAATAAAACCTGTTTAAAAACACTTTTCGTCGTTAAATAATCATTTTTAGCTTGAAGCACATACGGGGTGTTAATGAATTGCAGGGACAAACTTCTAGGGCTTAAAGTATACCTACACGAAAATAAATATTTTTTGTTAATAAATGTATGGTCGAAAGTGTTTCCTTTCAGGGATAGAGCTTCTCAAAGATTCTTTAAGAGGCTCCTAAATGTAGGCAACTCAATTTACTATCTACTATTTGTTTCCATAAAGATGGAAATTAATACAGGATAAATAAAGCCCTCTTTCCCACTTTTCAAATTTAAATTAACAACAAACAACTTTTGTTAATAAATGTGTGATCAAAAGTGATTCCTTTAGAAAATAGATCCTCTTAAAGATTCTTTGAGAAGTACCTGAAAATAGGCAAACCAAACTGCATTTTAAATTATTTTGTGCAGCTCACACGGAATTTTGAAAAAAAAAAACGATCTAGACATACATGCATTCAAATAACGTCAATTTTGACACAATTCGATATTTTTGTGATATTTATTTGCCTTTTCTTGCATTCGTTTCGGGAGGAAGGTACATTCGTTGTCAACAGACACAACTGTGGAGCTACCAGAACAAGGCGAACGGTGGATTTTGTTAATTTTTGAATTAGTTATTGTAAATTTTTTAAATAGTTTATTTTTGCTTTGTAATTTTGGTTTTTTTCTATTGCTTAGTTTTGAAACATTTTGTTAATTAATTGTGACGCTCCTTTCTTTGCTTAACTCGACGGGGTCAATTGCACGTCTGCAATTGCTTCGGTTCAGTAGCAGATACAGTAGCAAAATACGGTAGCAAAACAGTAGCAGGTACGGTAGCAGATACAGTAGCAACTGCGGTATCAATACGGTATATGAGGCAAGAAATCGGATATTTCGGCATCTGATGGGTATAAACCCCGGTATGAACGGGCTCTAACGGTGCTCTCTCTCTAGCAAGACGAGAAAATATGTTAGAAGACATCGCCTCAGGACAGACCCAGCGACGGTATTTTCCGGAAGGAAACTACGTCAGGACAAATGCAGCCGTAAGGGGGAGAGAGAGAAAAGAGATCGGAAAGCACCACCTCAGGACGGTCGCAGCGATGGTGAATTCCGGAAGGAACCTTACGTCAGGACAAAAGCAGCCGTAAGGGAAAAGGTGCGGGATCGGTTGATGGAAGAGAGAGAGAGAGAGAGAGATAGAGAGAGAGAGAGAGAGAGAGGGAGGAGAGAGAGAGAGAGAGAGAGAGAGAGAGAGAACAATTCCTTACCCAAACAGTGCCTCGGGGTTGAGATGTACCTGGACTTCTTCTTCGCTGGTCGGCTGGAACTTCTTGGACTACACCGGAGGGAAGAGAGACCTTTAGATGCTCGAGAGCGTGTATTTATACCCGCCCGCAATCCGAATACACCAATTTACAATATTCGCATTTAAATATGAATGCTAATTGTTCAAACATAAAAGTAACTGGTAATTAAACATTCTTGTAATAACGGTATCAAAATAAAACGGTCTCAGATAATAATAACAAAACAAACTAGGAATTCTAAATGTTGCTACATGGTACATAATAAATAAATTACCTTGTTCGGCCCAAGGGCGTCGCTAGGTTTTTTTTTCTGGGAGGGGTAATTGAAAATTACAGACGATATTATATATAGGATATTATTATATAGTCGATCTTAAGTAAGTTTTTAGGTGTTTCAATG
The DNA here is from genome assembly GCA_014611495.1 of Limonius californicus. Classification (NCBI taxonomy): domain Eukaryota; kingdom Metazoa; phylum Arthropoda; class Insecta; order Coleoptera; family Elateridae; genus Limonius; species Limonius californicus. Next base: position 1,177 of record JABXWE010009644.1, on the reverse strand, counting down.
AAGAAAATGAACGTTCAGCAGATGCTACACTTACGGGCATGACCGTTATCAAATGTAACGATAAATTGGTGATCGGAAAAGTGTCTTTATCACACATTTTCAAAACATTCACCGCACTTTCTTGAATAGGCCATTCGGTTGTTCTGAGATTTTCGCCCCACAGCTCAATTTGTAGCTGGAATTTATTGAAAATATACTCTCTACTCTCTTTTAAGAAAGGCTGTAAATAATGGCTCAAATTATCAGCCATTTTTTTCGTTTCTGCTTGATTTCTCTTCAGTATACGAGAAGGTAACAGGACATTGATTTCCATGGCAGAGAAAAAAATTGAACCAAACGAAAATTGAGATCCTGTAAAACATTATCTAGCAATGGGATGCATATGCTGATTCGGTAATATTCCTCAGGATCATTGGTAACAACAGTTGCCCTATTTATTTGTCTTGCGTTGACTCTAGGAAGGTGTATCGAAATGTCCAATTTTTCGTGAAGATCTTTTACTTCTTCGGAAATTGAATGGAAGCAAGTATCGATATTATCTTTTTTATTTTTTAATACCGAAATTATACCTTCAACTAATTTTTGTGCAACACTTTTATCAAGCGTTTTTTTTCTGTAGAATTCTGTTCACGTTATCTGTTAAGCTTAGAAAATGAGCCAAACAAAACAAAGATGTTATGAATTTTGCAGTAAGCAATGAATTCATCAATAATTGTAATTTCGAAGAAGAGTCTGTATCTTTCCACTGAGATGTAAGTTGCAAGGCTTTTTTTTTTTAAATTTTGGAATTACATGTGCCTCAACTGCATAGGTTATTGGCACGCATTCTAGGCAGATTACAATAATGTTACAGTAATTTTATGTAATGTTACAGTTCTTTAATTAGTTTGGTACTTCTAAGAAAATTGATAATACTTTGTATAGAGTCCTTATTATTCGCTAGCGCTTCCTGGAGGGTTTGTTTCACGTTACACTGTAATCTTTGTAGAGTGTATGTTGGGCAATCACATATAATGTGTTGTACTGTTAGTTTGCACTGGCACTTTTCACATATAGGCTGTCGTAGTTTCTGTATCAGGAATCCATGCGTCAATTTGCTGTGTCCCACTCGAAGTCGAGTCAGGACAACTTCTTCCAATCTCGAGAGGTTCCCAGCCGGATTCTTCCATTCTTCAGT
>JABXWE010009643.1:0-35303 GCA_014611495.1 Limonius californicus | reverse complement strand
TTTGTCACCGGAAATTTGGACTCTGCCGATGGACAAAAATATGAAGATTCAATCAACGAATTACAGAAAAATCAAGAAAACCAAAAACAAATACTTATTAAACAAATATCCCTTACCAACCAAATATTGGATAAATTCAATAAAAGCATCACCACATTACAAACCAATCAACAATTACTGAAATCAAAAATTCTACAAATGGAAGCAGAAATTAAGAAGCACGCATTACATGAAGTTGAAATTTACTCATTTATTAACATGCACACTGTATTCCTACAACTATCCGCAATCGCAAATTTAATGTTACACATTACGAATACTTTAGAAGAAGCTATTACTTTCTCGAAATTAGAAACTTTTCATCCATCGATTATGGACCCAGAAGATTTAGAAGAAAGCTTAAAATTTGTGAAAACTAAACTGAATGACCTGTAACTACCTTTTGAGCCGACAAAAGAAAATTTACCATTATTTGAAGAAATAATAACCGTCAAAGCATATCAAATAAATACCAGATTAGTATTCATAATCGAAATACCATTAACAGCTACAACAAAGTACGATTATTATCACTTATACCCATTGCCAATGCAGATCAACGAAAATAAATACCAAGCCATTTTACCACAGCATAAATTTTTGTTACTTTCGGAATCTAACTACATTACTACTGATGTACGTTGTAAACAATTACGTAAAAATAATTTTATATGCAAAATCCAAGAACAAATGAATTTTGAAAATTCTCTCTGTGAATCGCAGTTAATATCATTTTCAAATATTAATAATTGTAACCCAAAAATGTTTGTATTAGAAAATAATAAAATTCAGAAAATACATCATGACCTATGGATAATTGTAACAACTCACGAGTTGATAGGGAAAATAAATTGTAATCATGATCATAAAAAATTACCCTTACTAGGTACTTATACAGTTCAATTACCTGCTAATTGTGAAATACAAATCGACAATAAACTGCTAAAGACAAACCAATATTCAAATTCTATATTTAAATTAATTCAATTACCAATGATAAATGTAACTTATAGTCAATCAGTCAACAATGTTATCCAATTTCCTAAATTGCATTTAGAAAATATTGATTTAGATGATGTACAACAGCTTAAAGAAAAACTGATAGATTTGCCGAATGATTTTAAACATACCGATCATTATACTTATGTGCATGTAAGCAATTTGGTACTTACTACCGTATTAATTTTAATAACTGTTATTGTAATTGTTTTGTATAAATATAATTTATTGCCAAATGTATGTAAGAAAAACAAATCACCAAATTTAAAACCAACTGAAATTGTTCCGTAAAAAAAAAATAAGTAAAAATGTAATTTTCCCTGTATTTTTCATTTTTAAGAAGGGAGGAATTATGTAACCTTAAGTAAACTTAGATATAATGCCTTTCACCTCCCTTCTTAGAATATTATGTAGCATCAGCAAAGATAAAGTTTACATGCGCTTCTGCAAGATAGATTACGTTCAGTTACGCTTTTAGCTTCTCGTTATTAAGATCTATATAATTTGTAATTCATGTAACTCATTTATTGTTTAATGAAAATAAATTTTTTTTATTAAACTCTAACTCGATAAATTAATTCATGTGTGTTTATCGAATGCTTTATTTCTCTCTTTTATAATGCTCCACGTATAAAAACGAAAAAACCGTTATTAGTACAATATCCTCGAGCTATAATTACCGTATACGGTAAGTAGCTATTAGCTAAGTATAATAAAGAAAAAGATATATAAATGAAGTATCATTGAAACATTTTAAAGCTTTTTATTGCGACTACCGCAAACGTTGTTTTACTAAACTGATGCTTAAAAAAGATTAAATTTAAACAGCTTAATTATATAATACCTTGCATAACATTTATTTCGTTCTTCTTTCAGAGAAATGTATTTCCATTTCAGAGCTAAAGCTTCCTCGAAGTGGCCACCCGATTGCGAGAATTTCATGCATTAAGAGATATTAACTGGAGTACGCTTTAATAGGATGATGTAAATCGGTAGATTAAAAAAGAAAAAATATGAAGAAGAATGGCCAAGCAAAAATTAAATAAGGCACAAAACAACGTAACCTGCACATTTAAAGACGAAATAGGACGGATTTTGTATGTAATGTATACAGTCAGTGATAATAATAATGCTGTTAGTAGGAACAGTCGATAGGTAACACATTGTTCATGCAGTTATTAACAGCGGCAAGTGTTGTTATATACGGAACATAATTTTAATGAAATTTCTTTTATTTTCTTCAAATGGGATACTTTGTCAGATCTTGAAATTACGAACATTCAATCTTAATTTACGTTTTCTATTTATATTATCAATAGTGTATGGAAAAAAACCATTTCAGGAAGCCATAATTTTGATGCATCGGTATTCAACCCAGTATCGATTTTTATTTAATGGAAAGGTAAGTAATTTCTGAACCAAAAAGTTAAAGGATGCCATTTTATGTCGAAAACAATTTATTTATATTGATTCCTTTTCTGGAAATATGAAATTCGAATCTTATATAATTATTTCGTACTATTAATACATCTAGGAACAGTAACGGTTTGTTTTTTTCTCATACGTTATATACATAATATTGACTGAAATTTTGGAATTTACCACCCGGGAAATGGTGTGCGCTATTTTTAACTTCAATTTCGAAAATACTCATTCCTGTTATGCATTGCAGTACCCAATTTTGGGACGTACATAGAGTAGTTAGCCTAGAAGTTTTGTATACTTTGCAGAAATAATGTTTTTGCATTAAAAGTTTTACATTCTGCATACCCTTGAATTTGTCAATAAAACTATGTTGTTCAACGTTCTGACTCCGACTCAGGCGGTCGAGCGGAGTGGTCGTCTTTGGCCGCGTCTCCGCATGAAAATACTGCAAATAAGCGGGCCTTAACGGGCATGCTTTGGGTTTCTTCGGGCGGGCTGCTGGGATTGTTTCGGTGCGAGAATCAAGTGAAAAGTGTAGGCAATCGAGCTCACCTGCGTTCACCTGTTCCAAGGAGGCTTTGCGTGCTCTCGTGCGGGTGGGAAGATTCGGCGAGGCTTTCAGGAAAGCATTCGGGGTGCAGACGATCAAACAAAGATAAGTGACCTTTTGTAGTATTGCAGCCTAATAGAATTACAAAAATGGAATAAAATTGAAATAGAATTTCAAACGGATGAACGTTGTAACAAGGGAAAGTGGATTATCGCATAGGCATAAACATTGTGCATGAAAAAATGTTACGCGGATTTGTACTAAGTTTTGATGTGTTGGGCGTCGGACATGTATGTCAACAGTTAATGAAACACACGGTGTAAACGCAATACACAATTTGTAATTAAGAAAATCCAAAGGTAAAGAACGCTCTGCACTGGCATTAAAACCAGCCCAGAAGACGACCCTTGCCCGCACGGCGCAAGAGCTAACATTCTGAATAATATTCTTTTACTAAAATATCAACAAACACTTCAATATTTCGGGCAAGCCGTCTCGCAGACCATTTCAGGGCGTAATTTATGATGTAATGTGATACGTTCCTTGGACTTCATAATTCCAAGAATCAGACCGAAATCTTTTGTTATTGACTTTGCGCTAACATATATTCAATAAGAGTTTGCAAAATTTCCATTATCTTGTCCACGAAGCATTTTAGGAATAATCATCTTGCACGTTAACAATGCTCCTAGGATTTGTATTGAATTTTGTATGAAAGGTCTACAAAGCTTCCATTTCGTTTAAAACTAAACATTTTTGCAAACTGTAACCAATGATATTAGTTATTTCATTTATATTATTGGGATTGTTTATTGTCGTGGTCATTGATAGTTTATTCATCCTTACGTAATTAAATAAATTGTATTTCAATTGCAAATTTATAATTGGCAATAAAAACAATGATAAAAACAATGATAAGATTTTATGAGCGTAACCACAATTATAGATCATTCAAAGAAGAGGTAGGAATATTGAAAACGTTGGTATTTATTACAATATTGTCATTTTAATATCAATTTTACATATAATTGTGTATGTGAGCAGCCCAGCGTATTGCAGTTTTATTATTAAAAGCAATGTAAACATATTCAATATTATTACTCTGTACGATTCACACAGATGCTGGAGATTGCCAATAATATTATTTTTTTTGTTATATAATTATTAGGATTATTTATTATCGCAGTCATCGATAGTCTGTTCATCCTTACATAATTTAATAAATTGCATTTAAAATTGCAAATTTCCATTTAAGTGTAAAACGAAAAATTTTATTGTTACAAAACATTTTACATGTAAAAAAGACTACTAGGATTTGTATTAAGTTTTGGATGTTTTGGAACAAGGTCGCTAGGATTTGGATTACATTATTTAGATGATGGGAGTTGGATATGTATTTGATGTATTGGGCGGCTCACTGCATCGGGAAGTGACTGCGGGGCGCATGATCTAAGAGGACCGGCCAGCCAGCCTCTACAGCAGTCTTAAGTCATGCAGCCGGAGGAAAAGAAGATCGGAGGACCGTGTTCTAAGTGGAAGACGTCATTGGAGAGGGACTTACAGGGCACCGGCATGCCTACAGAGACATGGGAGGAATGGGCGCGAAGAGTAAAGGATGTCCGACGAGAGGTAAGCCGAGTATACGGGGCGGCTAGGGAAACGCTGAACGTTCAATCCCGAAGCAAACGCCCAACGCAATGAAAACCGAATGGAAATCCGGGCGGTAAATCTCCAGTAGTTAGTTAGTCATTAGGCACCTAGGATAGGAGCACTCTGTTCACCTTCCACATTAACTAGATAAGACCTCCGAACACTGTAAATCTCCGTCCCCGGGCTATTAGGCTCAGAAGTCTCATAGCATAAAGGGCAGTTTAACTCAGTCATGGAGTATCTCTTAAGAAGCTATTGCTTCCTAGGAAACTAAGATAGGTGCACTATGTAAACTTGGAAGACGAGATAAATGTGAAATCAGAACATTGTGAAACTTTGCTATCAAAGTTAGTAGGTTCAACTGCTTAAGAGCATAACGGTCTCGGCTACGTACTCAACACCCATTGATGCGTAGTTTACTAACTACCCGTTGTTGCGGCAGCGGTGTCTTGCGGTAGGCATTGCAGACATGCTAACGTTGTGCAATGCCCCACCCGATCCCACCCTATCCCACTTACTGTCATGGGGTGGGCCTGGCGTATCCAGGATTGACCCTCGAGTCGGCTCCATGTCAGATGATGATTATGATGATGATGATGATGAAAACTATGTTGTTCAACGTTCTGGTTAAAATACTAGCTACTTTGTCAACTAAATTGTGTTTACGGTTATTGCCGAACTTTCTAAGAACTGAGACTCGATGCAGAGAGATTGTTTTAGGCAGCATTGGGGAAAATTGGGGCATTTAGTAAGTCAGGGTATGTGTTCTCAGACAGGTGTAGAGTCCACGTGTTCGGGGTACGTGGATAACAATACCGAAAGTGTATTGAATAACTGTTAAATGCAGCGAAAGGTGTGTACCATGTATTTTATACCTGTAAGGTGGTGTAGATCAGCTATTGGTATGTACTGTAGCTGCTGTATGAAGTTGTGTATATTGGTTTCATTTATGATGCTGTAACAAGAATAGTAATTACTGTGTTATTATGATTAGGAGCCTGCGAACTCTCCAATGATTAAAGCCTGTTACCTGGGGTCAGCGTAACTGTCGGGATTCCGTTTTTACATGGAATAGGTACATATTTTTCTTACACAATGCAACAACAGCTAATAGAAGGCTTAAGTAGGTAAAAATTTAGAGCACTTTTGAAATGTAGAAAATAGTTAGAATTTTATATACAGTTTGGCTTTTTTACTACAGAACGCTTTCGCTACGGATGGGATCTCAATTCGGTGCGCTATTTGTGTCTTATAAAAATTTCCTACTACTGTTTCAATAATTTTTACGCTTCAGACCTTTTTCTGGAACCGAAATTGATAAGGCTGTTTTTTGAATTAAAGTAGCTGAAGTGTGAATGATGATCATGTTGTTCGTGTTACACGAGTGTGGTTACCACCAAGACTGTAATTGCGAGCTGTTGGAATTTGGCTAGTTGATACTGAAAGTCTATACAAGTGTGGCTAGCCACGGTGTTTTATGAGAATTCCGAACCGTCAGAATTCTGAATTATATTCTAGGCAATTCTCACGTGTGCCCCGGAGGGTGACCGCCCACTTACTCGCTAACGTTTGCTCGCCTGCCGTTTGCTCGCCGGTCTCTTTGCTTGACAACTATTTGCCCGCCATGCCGATTACTCGCCGATAGAAGATACGAGGGTTGCCTTTTATATTTCGGGATTAGAGAACAAAAACAAATATTTACCTACCATCGAAAATGGCTTTACTGTTTTTCAAAATATTCTCCATGAAGATCAATACACTTCTGCTTGAGTGTGAACCAATTTTCGAAGCACTTTTTCCACTCCGATTGAAGTATCTCTAAATCATGCATATTGAACGCATCAACCGCTTCTTCAGGTGTCGAAAGACGTTGACATCGCAATTTATTTTTGATGTTCGGGAATAAAAAGAAGTCATTGGGTGCCAAATCAGGACTATACGGCGGATGACTCATCAAATCGACGTTTTTAGTGCTCAAAAAGTCACTTGTTCGAGCCGATGTGTGAGAGCTCGCATTGTCGTGGTGGAGAATGATCCTTCTTCGGTGGTTGGTTTTCCTTATTTTTCCGAAGAATTGTGGCAAACAAATGGTTGTGTACCATTCGTAATTGACCGTTCTACGTTGCACCAATGGTAGGGTTGAGAGATGTCTAGTTTTTCCGAAAAACAGGCGACCATTTGCTTCGAATTGCTTCGAGCATGAACGATTTTTGTTGGGTTTGGCTCGCCTTGGAAGACCCATACAGTCGACTGCTGTTTACCTTCGGGCTCATGCGCGTAGATGCACGATTCGTCACCTGTCACGATGTCATACACATGTTTTGAAGCATTTATTGCGACCAATTGACACAAGCTTGTTTTTGAGCGATTGTAAAATTATGTGGAATCCAACGCGAACAAATATTTTTTACGTCCAAATATTCATCTAATATTGAATGTATGCTGGTCCCACTAATGTCCAAGGATACCTCAATCTCACGATAAGTAACATGACGATCTTGCAGTATCAGTTCCGGCACCGCATCAATGTTTTTCGGAACAACAACCGATTTTGGACGACCTTCCCGAAATTCGTCGTTGAGCGAACTACGCCCACGATTGAATTCGGTAAACACTGGTCCTTGATGGTGCTTCATCGCCAAAAATTGAATTAAGTTCATCGGCGCACTGTTGTTGAGTTAATCCATAAACTTACATTACCTTTTGGTAGGTCATTTAAATTACACAGTTCCAGACTGACTATGAAAAACTTATAACTAGCCAAACGGTTTGTCAGAACTTGGAGCAATTAGTAATAAACGTCGAATACCAATAAATATATTTAAAAGTTAAGTGCTTGGCCCTACACAGTCAGGGGTCAGTAAACAAAGCGTCCCAATGGTGGGCAACAAGCATATTTAGAACAGAGCTCCATTGGTACAATCTTTACCAAAGGGCCTGAGTTTGAGAAAAGCTCCCGCCTCCAAAAAGCTGACTTGGTGAGGAAGAAAGATTAGTTTAAACAGTCTTGAACTAGTTTTGTTTCATATAACACCTAGATTATAAATTCAGTAAGGAACAGAGTTTTTAGTTATTTCCGCGACCAAGTAATTCCCAGTTCTTCTTATAAGTTGCAAGTCGCCATTTCATTTTTTGTCAATTAAAACTATTTCATTAGTTTGTTCATCTTTATATCATCATTATAATAAATTAACTTGGACTTACCTCTTAGTGTTTTATTCGTTTTAACTGCGCCGTTAAAGAGACAATAGTTTTATGTAAACAAAGTGTTGCATCTACCTTTGGGGCGACCACAACAAGCTCAAGGTAAGTCATTAGTTCCAATATAACACCAAGGTGTCCTAGGTTAGCAGCCTCCTTACCGCTCGGGCAAGCTATATTAGTTTAATTAGGTATAAGCAGAAGTTGTAAGGACCAGGGGTAAAATCAAAACTAAGCCTCCCCTGGGGTGCTGTTAGATAATGCTGTTTATTAATTGTAAAAACTTCCAACAAAAACAAGTACTAGAAACTCAAAAATTTTGACCACTATTCTGAATTTTATTTTCTTATTTCAAAACATCAAAATCATGGCAAGCTAAAAATCGACTGTTTATAGTTTGCTCATGCCAGAAGCGCTTATTATTCCAAGGTACAAAAACAAACAAAAAATATTAGATTTTTATTAGCGCGCTATAAAGAAATAATGTATTGCAGATTGTTGTGTAATGATACAACTTTATTGCACAACACTCAGAAAACATACATTTTACATTTTCAAAACTGTTTGGTCTACATTATTTTGTGGCTATAGAAATACATATTTCTTATTTTGTACATACCTTGTATGTTTTCATTAAATGGCGCGTATAAAACTTTATTTTTATCTTGCTAATGATGCTTCGAATCTCTTTGTAAATATTATTTTAGCGTGTAAAATTTGAAAGTTGTTTTCATGTTTAGCGAAGAAGACCAAGTTTGTACAAATAATGACGATGTCACTTATTTCTCGGATTGAACAGTGCGTTTGTCTAAATATAAACCGATATGAGATTACAGGAGAGTAACATAATAGCAACAAATATTTCTCTACAAAAAAATGCTTTCCTTTTTTATAACGCTAATGTACTTCGAAGGTCTTTAATTAGAGTCGTGTAATAGTATAGTGTGTATCCAGTACGAAAAGTGATAGATTTCCGCACGATGTTGGGCTACCTGCGTTTGGAAATTACACTTTTCCTACGAGTTATACAAAATATTTTTTCTTCCACCGGAATGACTTAATATTTCATTATTTTTATTGTCACGTCAGATAATTCTTACTTAGTTAATTCAGAAAGGAACACCTAGAGAGCGTTGTACGGATACCTAGTAAACATATCTAAACTAACCTATGATTACAAATTAAATTACCAACGTATATTGGGGTTGTTATATTAAGCCAATTTAAGAAGCAGGCGAATAAATGTTATAGAAAAGCCATGTACTTTTATGGGGAAAAGCGAAAATGGGGTATGCCCAACACAGTGCATACGTTCGCTTACCTGAATGTTGACAGCATATCAGATAAAAATATTAACTTTCCGGCGTAGCTAGCTTTTCCATCCGCCTCAATTGCGGTAACTTAGCAACGACTATAAAATGCAGCATTGTAGCAATCATTCAATTTAGGAGCGAAGACACGCCGGAACGGTAGCTATTTTAGTCCGATTGGTGAAAAAATATTACTTTGACTTCAAATTCGCTGCTTTTTTGCTAAATATGTTTTTTTATTTTTAACAAATGACATGTTATTAAAAAGATTTCAAATTCGGGAGGTCTGCGGTGAACTGTAAACAAATGTCAATTTAAACAACTTCCAAATTAAACCAATTTATTCACCTGTCAAAATCTGTTTAATTTGGTTGTTGCAATTTGTTTGTTAACTGTTTACTTTTTAAAATGCGTTTTATTGCGACGAGATACGCTTTGAGGTTAAGTTTACTTTGTTTATGTTTACATTCGAAGAAATAAATATAAGCTACATAACATGACAGCTACAACATATCTTGTAGCACTCACAGGCCACAGCCAACCCTAATTTGAAAACTTTTGATGCCTCGTTACATAACACATACAGTGTGGTCGTAAAATGACCTCCCCCGCTACTAACTTTTGAACGACTTGATATTCCTTCGCAAAATTTGGTGTGCTTTAATGGGAGGCTAAATACTACTTTTTAACTCATATTTAAATTTTATAACCTTCAAAATGGCGGCTAGGCGCCATCTTGAACTAATTTTTAAATGGTAATGGGTCGAAGAAGTTCAAGGAGCACACTTTAAACACTTATTAAAATAGTATTACTATTCAGTTTTTGCTGTATAAAATAAGTTTTATTGTATTTTAGAATCTTCTTCTTCTTCTTCTCCATTCTTCAATGATGAATATTTCGAAAGCATACCTTTTTTGCTTTAATTCTTAGTATTTTCCATAAACTTGTTATTTTCAATCATCTGTCATTAGTTTCTGGATGAATGTTTTTTTATGAAACTCAACGATCAGACGCAAAATTAAAATACCTTTTAAATGAGGTCTCACCCGACCACATTGTCGTTTAAAAAAATACTTTAAGATGGCGCCTAGCGGCAATTTTAAAAGTTATAAAATTTAAATATGTACTAAAAACTAGTATCGTTGATTGTTCTCAATCAACGCTAGTATTTAGCCTCCCATTATAGTATACAAAAGTTTGTGAAGAAATATCAAGTCGTTCAAAAGTTAGTAGGGGGAAGACATTTTACAACCGCATTGTAGAAGCTCTTGTTTGATGGCTACGGTCATAGGCAAAAATATTTGCCTATGCTACGGTTTAGAAAATCTTGGACAAGCCTTAATGATAAGTTTTTGTTATTGTTATTTACTTATACATTTTATTTTAATTTGCTTAAAGGAGATACTTAATCTTTAGACAAGATAATTTGAATCGATAGAATTCAAAAATTCATTTTGGGCGCCGGGGTTCTTCGATAACGCGAACTTAGTAGCTCAGAAAGCGGTATTTGCGCTTAGGCCACATGTCTTAGGTTAGTTTCCGTAAGTCAAGTATTTCTATGGTTAAAGGGTGAAGGGTGAACTTTTGGAATGCAGTGTATATTAAACTATTAAAAAACTATGAACGAAAAACTTAAATTAGATTAAACATTTCAACATAATTTATTTATGAAAAGGGTATTTATATCATAAAATATATTTTAATGGAACATGTGGCTGGTACAGCTTTAGTATTAAAGGTAGCAGTATGCCTTGATTAGTGGATAAGATAACACCTGACCTTAATTTAAGTACATATGCAATTAAGAAGGTCATTTTTTAAGTAAGAATCGTTATGTCATACACTGATAAAATGTATTATAACTCAACTTAAACTATTTGACAACACAATCTTCGTTGACATCCTAACATTTTTGAGTTCAGAAGACGAACTTGATGATCTCCTCGTTGAAAAACTCTACCGCCTGTTCGTGGAGCACACACACCCCGTTAGTGAGCAGGTTATGCCGACTGTTTTGTATAGCGATTGTAACTTACCTTTTTGCATTGATGGTTTCTTTTCGAGACAGATAATCAATCAAAAAATTGCCTTTCCGGTCCTAAAAAATCGAATGACTTTCATGGTGTCATTCAAGAAACTGTCGTTTAGTTTCAGGTGTGTAGTGAGACACTCATGTCTCGTCTTCGGTTACTATACGATCCAAGAATTCATCCCCTTCTGTACAATAACGATCGAAAATGCCCGTATGTGCATCAGCAGTAGTTTTCCATTCTTTGATTTCGTTGAATAAACACCATCGCTTTCTCACATTTGCCTGATTCATTACACCTTTTCCATACACTTCAACTATCTGTGGATGAATTTCTGCTAGGTGATGTTTTTGCTTGTAAAAAACGAATTACCTATCTCGCCTCGCAATTGACGAAATTGACGAGCTACATGGTTAATATAATGTTATTCCAAATCGTCAACTTGGGTTGTTAATATCTGTAAACCATACTTACTTACTACCTTCATATTTTCGTAAATATATTATTATGCATAATTACGACGCTGAAATGACAGATTTTACTCCGTACGAGCGAATGGAAATTCGAATAAAGCTGCTCGACTTTACAGCGAAACGTATTCAGCTACGATATTGTCCAGCTGAAGGTAGTTTTGTGGTTATCCATCGTCATCTTTGAGAGACGGCATTTTTCTACATAGATTTTAATTTTGTCGATGGTTCTTAGAACAACGCAATAGCTGAAATTTCATACTAGTGTCATTTTTATTTACTAGGCTAATTTATCAAAAAATGCAGTAACGGATAAATAAAATAATCATCAATGGGCTGATACTAATTTACACGCAATAACTCTTTTCAAGCATCAAAAATCATTTTCGTGTAATGTTTGGACCTACATTGTTGATAATGATTCGATTGAAACAATGTTTTTGCCGTCGACACTTAATGGTGAAAGGTTAGTTCACGTCCATAGCAAAGCTTGGCTACACGTGCACCTTGGATAGCGCCAAATGAACTAGTACAACAGGCGGCTAGTCAACGAAATCTTTATCCTGGCTACTTTATACAAGGAAATGAATGTTTTTGTTAAGAACCAAACAACTATGACAGAAATCTTAACCACTGTATCAAGATTTGCCAGCTAAACATTGAAAGCATTTCTAGAGCAAAGAGCGAGTATCTCTCCAAAATGCTTCCTGAAAACAACATTGTAGTAATTGATATACAAGACTCACGCTGCTAACGAAGAACAGCTGAAAAAAAAGGGAAAATCTAGGTTTACTACCTCATGGTACCGACTCACCACTATACCCACGGCATAGCCACGTATGTGAAAAGCAATATTGATACTGCTCAGTTGGTAGCAACAGAAGTCGTTGAAGGAGTACACATGGTTGTTATTAAACTAGCAGACACAACAATTGGGAACATCTATAAGCCTCCTGGCTTACCTTCGCCTGAGCCAGCACTACCTACAGCTGAATTGATTTCAATAGCCACCATCAAGCATGAAAATACACCAACAACAATGATCACAGTATTGTTCTAAATGAGTGGGCTCAACTTAATAACCTAGGTACAACTAGTATTTGATGCAAAAGATAAAGGTACTTTCAGCAGCTTGGGGAAGAGAATATATCTCCGATTTATGCTTTTTAAGCTGAAATAAACAGGACCGTTCAATACCATGTATCAGGAGAGTTCTAAACACATTCTCCCACTCACAACAGCGCTGGTGCTGCTGAAACTAGGGCTTGAAATCCCAGTTTTTACATCCGTGCCTAAACCCCGGTGGAATTTCAATAAAGCGAATTGGAATATGTACGCAGCCTACTTAGAAAAGTCCATAAAATAACCCTAAAAAAATTACAGGATGAGGTTTACAGGAGCTGTTATTGTATCAGCAAAGAAGGCCATCCCAAGGGGATTCCGAAAGGAGTACATACCGGGTTGGGATGAGGACGTAGAAGCTCTATATAATACACTCCAATAGTATGGAGATTCCGATATTGCCGACGAACTCTTATCACAACTAGATGAAGCCAGACAGCGAAAGTGGACACAGACCGTCTAGAATATCGACTTCAAACACTCGAGTGGGAAAGCGTGAAGCCTACTAAGGAAACTTGGGGAGCAACGCCAGTTACAAATAAAGAGGACACGGTCACTCCCGACCAAATAGCCACCAGAACCGTTAATCTATCTCGGGCCCCATCAAATAAAAAACATACCACTAGAGTCAGAAGGGAATTCTGTAATCTGAAGAAAGCGGTACAAGATATAGACACCTACTTTCAGGCGTTCAGAACCAACGATATTGGAAATACCATAAATAGCCTAAAATCTTGTAAACCCCCGGATTTGACGTGATTCATAATGAATTTCTGATTAACATTGGACCAAAGGCAAGATCGTGGCTGTGCAACACAACGGCGTACCGCAGGGCTCTGTTCTAGCTCCTCGTCTTTTTTTCTCTACATATCGGACCTTCCCGCAAATTTTGGTATGCGGATGACACAGCAGCCACAGACCGACTTATAGAAACCACAGAAGACATACTTATCGAAACCTGCGCACAATGAGTATTTTAAGAAATAGGGACTATGCCGAAGCCCCACCAAAATTGATGCGTGTTGTTTTTACCTCAACAACAAACAAGCCCAAAGAAATATAAACATTAAGTTTCCTGGCTCATTAATCCCTCACAATAAATATCCAAAATACTCAGGGGTAACCCTCGATCGAACTCTATCCTACAAGAAACATCTAGAAAATGTTTCGACCAACTGAGTACAAGAACAAACATCCTGCAAAAGCTATGCGGTACGTCGTAGGGATCATCAGCTATAACTCTCCGTTGCTCAGCTCTTGGATTGGTCTACTCAACGACAGAGTACTGTGCACCTGTGTGGATTAACAGCCCCCACGTCCACTATGTTGATACTCAGCTAAATACCACAATGCGTGTAATTTCGGGTTCCCTAAGATGCACCCCGCTACAGTGGCTTCCAATTCTTAGCCGAATAATCCCAGCTGATATCCTCAGAAAAAATGCCCTAGTACAACATCATGAGCTCAGGTCCAACCTCGCTCTACCAATTCATCAAGAATTGCCAAAGAGATTGCGATCTAGAAACCCCCACTACTGACGTCCCAATCGCTGCTGTCGGAAAATTACGATCCCAATGAAAAATTGAAGGGGAGGTGGGAAGCCAGCATGCAGCCGCACATTCCCAACGCACTCCTTACCAATCAGCCAGTTCCAAGGTTTAACCTGAACTGTAAAACCTGGGTATCCCTAAATAGATTCCGCACAGGCTTTGGTAGATGTGCGTACATACTTAATAAATGGGGCAAAATCACTACGCCACAATGTGATTGCGGCCATGCCCTTAATGCCCCCTAAGAGCCCACCCAGGTCCCTGGCAGGATATACTCGAAGTAACATCAGAAGCCGTAGACTGGTTAAGCAAACTAGATATCAATGTTATTATATATATATATATATATATATATATATATTTGGGTTTAATTACATGTGTAATACAATATATTATATAATACATTAATAACTATACAGCTGGTCGCTGCATCCACAATCCCAGTCTCCATGCTACCCGGTCCTGCGCCATTCCTTCCTCCATATCCCGGTTTACAAGCGCTCGTCGTATTCCCTCATTCCACGACTTTCGGGGCCGACCCCATCTATTCCTCCCTGGCGGTTTCCATTCGAACACTCGCTTTGGTAATCTTGTTTTATTCATCTTAAGTACATGTCCAAACCATTTCAAACTTTTCTTTTCTATTCTGTCTACAATTGTTTCTCTTGCTTTCGTTCTGTTTCTGATTTCTTCATTTCGGACTCGTTGTAGTCTTGATGTTCCGGAACTTCTGCGTAGATAGTCCATTTCTACTGCTATCAGTCTATGTTTTTCTTCTTCCTTCGAACTCCACATTTCACATCCATATGTCAGAACTGTTTCCACCATTATTTGCCCGATTCGTTTTTTATTTGTGCTACTTATGTACAATGTACAAATTAAACAGGTGGACATTTAAATACTTAGGGGTAACAATAGATGGAGATGGAATTGGTAGCCAGGAAATACGTAACAGAATTCAAAAAGCTAGGAATGTAATAGGAGCCCTAAATAGTATTTGGTGGGACAAGAAAAAATATCAATGTTTGAAGGTAATAATAATATTATATTTATTTGGTATAATTATCGTTGTTTGCCTACATTTTATGTCTTTATCGAATGAACATTTTATCATTTGTGTTGACTTCTGACTGAATTTTTGATCACCTAGTATTCTATTCAATAACTTGGTAGAGCAGGACTGATTGCATGGGCTCCAAGGCCCCTCTGATGGCAACCCATGCTACTGTTATGGCGACACTTAAAAACTATTGGTTACCAAACTACAATTGAAAGGTACAAAGGTTGTTATTCGTTATTATTTGAATATCTATGACCATAACTCCCAGCATAATTAAAAAAGAATCATTTCTAGACAAAATGTATAAGAATTTTTAGCATTCATTTGAGGAGTAAAATACGCTTTTCTCTACGACTATAATATAATGTATTCGTTACATATACCTTTTTAGTTGAAGAATGATAGATATTCTCCATTGCCGTTGGATTCTGTAAAAAACGGTGGGATAATGGGCGTGGCGTGTTAGCGCTTGGATCTCCCACTTGTTTTTGAAGTAACTGTCAAAAACAGTTTTAAATTTTCGTATTCGTAAAAACAGTAAGAACTAGGTATGAATAATTCAGACAGCGAAAACGCTGAGATGTGTTTGCCACCAGAAATAACGGAAACCGCGAAAACGACGTGTAATTTACTGCCGAGGAAATCGCAGAAACAGTACACACGGCATAAAATCGTTGTGGCTAGTGAACCGATATACGTTCATCTAAAGCAAAATTTTTATAATACTGATTCAGACCAAAAATTGTAACTTCCTATGAAATAGTCGTAGAGAAAGTATAGTCTCACTCGTGTAGAATAGCTATTATTCACTCGGATGATTCTGTCACTCGTCTTCGGCTCGTGACAGAATTTTCATCCTCGTAAATAATAGCTGTCATTCTACACTCGTTGAAGAATACACTATTAAAGTTTGGCCAGGTCGTTCCGCTACACGCTACGTATATTTTCAATTCCAATTCCAATTCTGTATAAGATAATAGCCTAAATATATTTGGAGATATATAGCACTCTACGTATTTCCAGGACGACCTTTTAACTATAATTATGTGGAATATTTGAATCGGGCGGCTGCTAGTTTATCTTCCTCTAGACGCGAAATTAATTATGTAATTCCGGGAATAATGCGAAATTATATATTGCGTTTTATGCATAAAGTATAATTATATAAGTATAAAATAATAACGCTTGTCATATTTATTTAATTAATAATCAATTAAACATAATATTCAACAACAAACACAATACCTAAAAAGCGTGTTGCCTAGATAAGACTACGAATAACTTACTTTTATTGATGACTAAACATTCTATTGACCCGGGCCTCCTTCATCTGCCAGTGTAAACAACAAGGTGGACTCGTTGACTGAAATAATACTTTTTCGGCCAAAGATGGAACCCAGACTAATCCCAAAACATTATGTACTACATAAACAAAGGTCAAATATATTCGAGTGAATTTTCTTTCAAGGAATGCCGCGTAGGTAGTGGAATTCGGTAAACAGAAATATATCCGAATTCCACTTTGATTTCTCGGGTAGCAATTAGATTAGAGTTTCTGTTACCGCGTTGCGTGTGAATTTCAAACCAATAAACGTCGTTGAGAATTTACAAATTAAATTGCAGTGAAACATCAAGAGAGATGCTACAGGACCTCGATTTAGAAAGAACGGATGCACAATTCTTTCAGCAATTACCTCATCGACCGCTCTTCAAAGCCTGTAATTACGAGCAAGTAGCATTTTTAAATACAAAGCGTGACGTTGTACACAAAAGAAAATTTTCCGAAGTTCTTTTAAGTATGTAATAGTTGTAGAAAATATATATTAGAAAACTATTAGTACACTTTAATTAAATTTGCCTGAATTCAGTTGGCAGCAATAGCGTTGGAACTCTAACTGAATATATCACAATAAAGCGAAAACGAAGGAAACAATTGCGTTCCCTTTGAGGATACTCCGGAACACTTACAAACTTTAAAAACAATTAATTTTTAGGAAGGACGCGCTTTAATAATACTATGCATTCATTGACAAAAATAACAATAACGCGAACCTGAATTTTAATTTTGTGTGTATGAGGTTGTAAAATATAACCAGAAATAAAACGGTTTTAATAGATATAACAGACGTGTGTTAATTGACACTTTAAATATTTAATTTCTTTTTATCAGTATATTTTGTAATACTACTCGCCGCCTTTGGAGTTTCTATTATACCACAATACTTGTTTTATGTTAGATTCCAATTCCAATGATGCTAGTTTTCAAGTGTATACTTGCATATTTATTCGTAGCCTTATTAAGAGTCAGAGGATGAAGGGAGCTGAAGATGTTGGAAGAAAATTGTCGTGAAACAGAAAGACTTCGTAATTTACATGACGTTTATTTTTTATTTTTTCACTCGGTATACATGTTCAATTTAGCATAGTACCTACCACTGATTGTGGATTTTACATGTAAGTACTCGATTAAAGAGGCGGCCGTGGGCTAGAGGATAGCGCGTTAGACTTCAACGCTGAAGGTCCTGGGTGCAATTCCCAGTACCGACACATCGGATTTTTAACGGCTGTTCTCCCTCGCAAGGCAATGGCAAACCAGCGAGCTATCTGCCTAGTAAATTTTCTCTGGAGTAGAAATGTTTACACTTCCCGTGGTTTGGAGCCCAAGTTAAGCTGTAAGTTTTCTATGTCTGTGGCATTCTAAAAGCGCAACACAGGCATAGGAGGGAAGATCGCTACTTCTCGTAAGAGGTAAGGCACTTGAAGAAGAATTTGTCTGCAGATGTTTAGGAACCCATTCTCTTCGGAGATTTTTTATGTTTTCGATGCATGGGTTCTTATTCAATTTGCAAATCTTGTGATGAACCCAACTTTCATCGGCCGTGACAATGCGGTACAAAGAATTATCCTTATTGCCTTTATTTTCCGTCGAAAATACCACTCAGTTACACTTATCTAAAATAAAGAAGGTTCTCGGCACTCGCCTTGCAGACACTTTTAACAGATGAGACAGTCAGGCAGAATCAGCGCACCTGTACCGGAAAGAAATCCACAATTTCTGCAGCTATTTTTACTACAGTTGGTTTAGTTGACAATTACCAAGAGCTATGCTTTCCCCGCGATGTTTTCATTTGGGATCATATCCGTTGGTTTTTTTTCTTTTCCACTTTCTTACTCAATGCACGTCTACTATTTTATAATTTTACCCATAAAAAGGAATTACGTTCGTGTCAGCGTCATATATTTAATAGTTGGCCTGAGTTCAAGAAAATATTATAACTTTTATACGAATAACCAAATACGTAAATCAAAGTTTAACTGTCTTGACAGATGAGGGTTTGAAAATGAAAGTCCTATCATATAATGAAAGGGGTCATGTTGTAAGAATTTGGAATTCCCTTCGTAGTACTTTCCAATATTAGAGGAAGTATTTTGTTATTACCAAATTCGCTGTTTGGTCTAACATGTTTATTGCATAAATAGAACTGGTATAAATTTTATTTAAGTAGCTATAGATGCAAGGTAAGTTCTCAAGTAAATCTATAAGTTAATTCCGTCCGTCGATCAGGAATGTAGGGATATTATAGAGAAGATTAATAAAACCAGATAGAAACTATTATCCAGCTATACAAATTGAAATAGAGAGATCTACGAAGAATTTAAAAAAGAAGCCACGAAAATATGCAGCAGAAAAAAAAGACAACATTACAATAACTTAATACAGAAGCTAGACGAACACAATCAATATAAGAAAACTAAAAAATTTTACAAACAAGCTAAAAGATGGATAAGAGGTAAGGTGAGCGCAAAGATGGGGTTCACCTATCAGAATAAAAGAAATAGTGGATAGATAGAGCAAACAATTTAAAAACTTGTTAGACGACCCAGTAAAAGAAGACTCGCCGTCCTCGCCGGACGGTAGTATACAAAACATGAATTACCCCAACCGAATGCATAGTGCCCTACCAACGAGGAAGTAGTGGGCGTAATAAAAAAGAATTAAAATTGTAAAGTGGATGGATTAGATGGTATTGTAGAGGAATTGATCGAGAAATGGAGGAAAAAGTTTATATAAGAAGCTACATCAACTAATAAAATTAATATGGAAACGGAAATAATGTCTGATGATAGGAAAAATGGACTAATTGTCCCAATACATAAACAAAGAGATAAAGAAGAATGCGATAATTACCATGGGATAACACTGCTTAGTGTTCCATATAAAATTTTACCGTGCGTGCAATATAACAGACTGGTTAAATGAGCGGACACTCTAATAGGTAATTATCAAAACGGCCTCCGAACAAATCGCTCAACTACGGACAGCGTATTTGGTATGAGACAGTTATATGAAAAGTACTTTGAACATAATATCGAGCTACATAACTTCGTTATTGACTTCCGTCAAGCTTATTAACTTAACTAAAATGACCCTGCGATATACAAGAGCGGCAGTAAGAGAAACTGAACTATTTCAATTAAACACCGGAGTAAAACAGAGAGATTCCTTCTCAGCAATGGTTTTTAACCTAATGCTGAAAACGATCATCAACAAAGTTAATGCATATGCGGATGATATAGTCAGCAGAAGTTTAAAAAGTTAAAAAGAAGCTCTCTTGAAAATAGATATAATCCCCGCAGAGCTTGGCTTGAAAACAAACGAAAGAAGAATTAAGTATCTAAAATTAAACGAAACAGGATTACAGGTAACAAGAGCTAGAAACAGGAAGATACAAGTTCGAAGTAGTCAAAGAGCTCATATACTTGGGTTGGCAACTTAACTCTAAAAATAACATAGATAAAGAGATAACAAGAAGGGTACAGACTGGAAAGAGAAACTACTATATGTGTAAAAATTTAATGCATTCCAAGGTACTCAACCGCTCAAATAAGCTTAGATTATACAGAGGTATTATATGTAAGACCCGAAATATCAAATGGCAGTGAACTCTTAACGGTTAGTCAACAAAACAAACTAAAGTGTATGGAGCAAAAAATTCAAAGAAAAATCTACGATTGTGTACAAGAAGATAATGGAACACGTAGTAAGACAATGAACTTGTATGTATTGTTCGATTTATTAAATCGTAAAGACTACGATCGTTACACCATGTTATACGGATGGGCAGCAACACGGTGGAATAGTAATGGAAGAGGGGAAGACCGCAAGAAAGGTGTTAGGATGCAGTATCACATGGCTTAAGCGTTATGAAAATTATAAATTGGAAAAGAACGGTAGAGAACCGAAATAAATGGAATCGCATTGCAGAACAGGCTAAAATCCACAAACGGTTGTAACGCTGATGAAATAAATAAGTAAATAAACCCTGCGCCCGTGGAATCTAGACTTGAACAAGTGCGCTACATATAGTGCGAATTCATTTGTATTTCCTACATATCGTTGCAATACAGTTTGCAGAGCTGGGAAAGAAATTCTATGTGTACGAACTTTATCCGGATGCATTAAACTCTGTCGACGCCAATGTCATTCACCGAAAAATATTCGTTAAAATAATTATTTGACAATTCGACAAGAAAACTTACATATCTTATATCTCGATACACATTTTATTTTGCCGTAAAATAATAATGATAAATTAATCACCGTTTAAATTACAGAGATACATTTTATACAACTAAGCGTCGTTTCCAGTAGAGTGCATTTGTATGGCTGACTGATTTCGCAGTTTCTGCTTTTTCTGTCTGGGAAATTTGCGACTGACATTGACATTTTCCGTTCAATTGTATAATAGTATATTAAAGAATTAGTTTTTTAAGGCACGTTTTAAAGCACGAGTCCATGTTTAGAAAACGAGCCGCGCAGCGGCAAGTTTTCTAAAGGACGAGTGCCTATAAATGCCTTAAAAAACGAATTCTTTATACTATTTTTTATACTTTGCGTTTATATTTATCAAAAATTAAAATTTTACTTTAATAATTTTCATTCTCATATTGGGTGGGTTGGTATTAAAGCTGTATTTTGTAGGTTAGTTTAATTTGACATTTCATATTTTCTGTTCAACTTATAAGTTCAAGTGAAATTGTACCAACCTTCAAAAATAAAATTTTGCGTGCATGTTTAAATTATTATAAAACCCAAATGACGTCATTCGCGTTTCGTAAGGAAAGCCTTATAAAAGCAAAGTATAAAAAGAATTTAAAATCACAATGTAATTATTTTTCGATGTATTACTCTTTGAAGCCTTAAGACGTAGTAAAAATGTCATTAATATGAT
Organism: Limonius californicus; assembly: GCA_014611495.1. Taxonomy (NCBI): domain Eukaryota; kingdom Metazoa; phylum Arthropoda; class Insecta; order Coleoptera; family Elateridae; genus Limonius; species Limonius californicus. The sequence goes on along the minus strand of JABXWE010009643.1, from coordinate 13,663 downwards.
AAGATATTATCCTTCTATTTGTGTTTTTTTCTGTTACAGACTTCCAAGTAAAAAGAAAATATATTTTTGTTTGAATGATATGGGAAAACAATTTGGCCCCAATCTGCTAGCATGTCCCGTCTTGGCGTATTAAAGAAAGTGCTGGATGTAAGATGTACTTATCTTATTTCCTCATACCGCTTATTTATTAAATTTAAGAAGTTAATTACCAAAATGTGGAATTAGTTTATTTATATTCAAATTTCTTCTGATAATTTCACTCTATCCTTGACAATAATATGTTAATCAGCACTGAAATCTTTTGAGAATGCTGGACAATCAATTTCCGTAAAAAAACATCATCATATACACATACAAAAGCAGGATCTGGCAGAATAATCTAATGGTTTTGAGATAGTTGTCCTTCGGGCGCTAGTGGTTATAGACAGGAAGAGGGGTAATTTTCGTCAGTTCTGCTATCTATATCATTTCACACGGCGTGTCCATACTTCAAAATATCGAAGCTGAGGCGACGTCCTCTCACCTGATGAAGCTCACTTCGATTTGTCTAGGCTAAGCTAACAAAGAGAAAGTATGGGCCTATCAGTTCAGACTTTGCAAAATCATAACAAACAGTCGCATGTTGACTATGAAGAGGCGGTTCGTGAAGCCCCGCGAATTATTGTCGGAGCAATCTTCTAAATTTTTCTGCTGACGTGCTGTGTGTTGAATAGAAATGAGCTTCATTATTTCACAAGAGGACCTCATCAGCTGCAATATTTTGTAGTACGGCCAGGCCATGTTGTTAACGGATATCGTGTAGATGGCACTGCTCATGGAAATTCCCGTCATCCGCCTACAGCCGCTAGCGTCCGAGCTACATCCATGCCAAAAACTCCAGGTTATTCTGCTGGATCCTGTATATAGTTTTGTATATGCCATTTTGTTTATGTTCTTCATTATAAGGCCGGTATATTATGATGCATTCGTATATAGGTAATGCACCCATGTAACATTGTATTTTTAAATTTGACAGCATGTCCCTGTTTCAACTTAACCTCACTTTTTGCGTTTGTGCCATTTGTGGCCGTCACTTGGATTTTTTAGCTTTTATGGATATTTAGCCAGCAGTTTGAAAAATCAGTATTTTTCAAGACTAGATTGTATATTAAGTTAGTGAAATACGTAAGTACAATACAGTTTATGTTTTAATAATCTTAACTAAAACAGAACCTTTCTTTATAGAACACCAATTTCACTGTCTGTAATAAGATCAACAACCCCCCTTATGGGGGAGACCCTTCCCCAACAACGGGATGTTGCGGGCTAAGAAAAAAAAAATATCTACCTGTCTGTTGTTTGCGCTTGGTAACGTAACCTTTTCAAATAAAATTGTTTTGCTACAGGAACATGCACTTTTTGTAACTGAATCTAATTTTCGTAACGATCGTCGATTGATGGAGTATGGCAGTACTGAATTTATGATTATCTTGAAGAGTTTCGTTAGAAATTTCCAAACCTTTTATGGCTTTATAACACTCTCCGTTGTTCTTTGAATCACTGCGTTGAAGTTCTGCGTGAGACTACCCCTTGAACTTCTGTACGTCATTTGTCTCAACACGTTCAGTTAGCAGCTGCCACAAAATATTCAAGAAAGATATCCACTTGTATCCCTACGGTTTGCAGTCTATACAACAATTACACGAAGCTGATTATCCTCGGCGCGTCGAATATTGCTAGTGGTTCGTAAATACCCTCAATGACGACTCATTGGAGAAAACGTTTTTTACAGACGAAGCCTGGTTTTATTTAGATGGATACATTAATTCGCAAAACATGCGTTTATGGAGCTCGAAGAAGTTTAATTTTAGACACCCCTTCATCCTCTAAAAATAGGAGAACATTTCAAGTTCATAGAATAGTTGGACATACTTTTTTGAAGGTAAAACTAAGACAGAGTTTATTTGTTGAAAAAGCAATGAAGATTTTTCAGGCACTTTGCAGAAATGTGTCGAGAAAGGGTTTTACGGCCCTTTTTCGAAGAGCTTCATGACAATGAACCAAGATCTGGCTTATTTCAAAAAGACGGGGCCACTGCGCACGCAACACGTGATTCCTTAAATGTGATACGAGAATTTTTCGACAGACGGATTATTAGTCGAAATACACAAATACTTTATCTTGCCGTATCCTGCGGCCTCACGCCATGCGATTTCTTTCTGTGGCCGTATTTAGAGAACTCAATTTTCCACCAGCAAACACATGATTTGAATGAATTGTACCATAGAATATTGGAAAAAATTATTGAAATCAATAAATAACCATCCGTATACCTTAATAAATGTCAGCACCAGGATTGTGCGAAGACTTCGAGCGTGCTTGGGTGAAGGCGGTGAACATTTTGATCATTTGTTAGAATTTTTTTGTTTATAGCATTTAATTAAAATTAAGTTATTATCATTTGATGGAAATTTGTTGTTTATTAAAGCTATTTTGAATAGTTTTTTGTCAAATCTGATTACAAAAGTAAGGTTAGATTATTTTTATGATACGTTGACAATGACCATTTCAGTGCCGAATTTAACGTCAAATTTATATAATTACGTTTATTTTCAGCGTGAAAATACTTTAATTTTTAGCTATAGAAAATTGCCATTAAATTCCTAATTTTAGCCGCCGAAGATGATTTGGTTTTCGAGACAACAACGGAGCATTATTTTTCATTTGATGTTTCCCTATATTTCAAGCACCTTATTCGAATTTAGTTTGTCAAGTTCGAGGAACGGGAGAGAGGTAAGATCTACTGGAGCCAGTTGGGTTCCACGCCGGAATGCTGAGACCCTCTTCAGCAAGTGAAGGTAGGGAAAAACTATGTAAATTAAATTATGGGAATTTAGTGACTGGTACTGTCCAGGTACAAAGAAGAAACTGACCCAGAACCAACAATCTGGGGGATAAAAGCCTGTATCTTACCAACGAGTGACAAAGGCGTTACCACTGAACCACCTTCCTCGGTAGCCCAATACAATCTGGAATCACTAATTAATACTTATATTACTGGTTACTATAACTCTGTTCCTGTTTACAGTATTCTTTTTCGTTGTACTGGCTTTAAAAACAGAAATCCCTACGTGACAAAACAAATTTGAACTGGATTTACTGCCTTCATTTTAATTCACTTAAAAAGTGAGTAATTTGGTGAAAATCGGTAACGAGGCGAACATTGGTTTATCCTTTATTCTCCATTTCCCTATTATCCTTATCCACTGAAGCGTACACAGAAATTGGTAAATAAATATTCAAAGTTCAAAACTCCCAAATACATAAAAATGTTTGTTAAACAAAATTGAAGTTGAATATTTATCTAATTATTTCGACGACTTTTTATTCACAAACAATCCGGTCGTTCGGGCGTTCGCGGCCCAACACAAATACTGTCTGAATCTGGTGTGATATAAATAGAAATGGACATCCACAGCGCGACAGAGCGTAAAAAAAGATTTTCTGGTGCCGTCCTATTGTCATGGGCAACGCGTCCTGAATATAATCGTCGTTATACAGTACATATAAAATACATATGTTCTAAATTTTGCAAAAACAAACATTTTAACGTAGTTATTTTACATTTTCTAATATCCGTTTTTCGTTGATCATCATAGTTTAGGTTTTCCGCTTACAAAATTAGTGATATTTTTAGCCACTAAATTTAGGGGATGTAATTAAAATATGTGTTGATGTTCTATTGCTAGTCAGTGCTTTTGTCTACTGTGGATATTATTTAAATGTACGCCCAACAAATAAATATTTGCGAAAGTATGCGTAGCGTTTATCGGTTCTCATGACATCCAGATTAAAAAGGTTTGAATGAGAGGCCGAGCAGGCAAATGTGAGGGAAAAACAAAAGGCGAAGGGTGGCTCTCCAACGGCAGTCTACTGAAGGTAGTGGTGTTAGTAGCTAGGCGTAAGCTTGCCCGTTTTTGGCGTAATAACTGAAAGCGTCTGCGAACTTACTAACTTATGCGATGCGATTATCCTCTAAGCAAGGTGCAGAGTGCAATATTAGTGTTACCGTTTATGTATTTATATATAGACATGTGCTGCAATGGCAACATCAGCTAATATTAGCAGTAGCGTCGCTGACGAGGTTATAATTCATATCCCATGAACGGTAATATGTGTTTACCAGTGGCGGTCGGCGAGGCTTCAACAAGGTGGGGTGCATTTTAATTTTTTAACAAAAATACAGGGTGTTAATGAATTGCAGGGACAAACTTCTAGGGCTTAAAGTATACATGAAAACAAACATTTTTTGTTAATAAATGTGTGGTCAAAAGTGTTTCCTTTCAGGGATAGAGCTACTCAAAGATTCTTTAAGAAGCGCTTAAATGTAGGCACAAGCGGCACCGGTAGCTCGGATAAGTTGGCCTTTCACGCAGCTGTCGCGGGTTCGAATCCGGACGCCGAGGTCGGTGGTGTTTTCTGAGCGATAAAAAAACGCTAAAACGACCCTTCTTGTCGGATAGGAAGTAAAATCGTAGGCACCATGTCCAAGTCTTGTTGGGCACGTCAAAAGAACCCTCAAACAGGCTAAATTTCCAGGTGTGGTAGAATCGCTCCCTGGCGTCGATGGTTAGCCATAGTAGCAGAAATAGGCCGACGTAAATAAAAACAAACAAATGTAAGCAACTCAATTTACTACCTACTATTTGTTTGCATAGCGACGGAAATTAATACAGGATAAATTTGAAAAGTGGGAAAGAGTGCTTTATTTTCTAATCATTACCTAGCAATCATTCGGGAGGTAGTCCGTTGGCAGAAGTGGAGTTGAAAAGGCACTTCGGATTATTATTATTATTAGTATGAATGTAACAGCAATGCCAGGATAGCATCGACTGACTTTTACACGGGGATTGATCACTGATTATACTCCCCTTCGCATGTGGGGCTGAGGGCGTTTGCTTCCCGTGACACATAGTCCAGTTACCTGGTTCCCTCTGGTGGATTGGTGGACCAGAAGATACGCATAATTGTATTCTATGATTACGAATGGCTGCAGTCACAGCAGCTAGCCAGCATACGAGCTTCCGTATCTTCCGAATCCCAATCCAAGCCTAGGACACTGGAAGACTTCAAGTTAATCTGCCCAACATTTATTTGACAGATTAGTAAGTCTGTATTTTATTATCTATTGCATGTCACTTGCCTGTTGCCGCCGGTGAGTTCTGACCACATCCACCGTTTGTTTACCCAGGAAATCTATTAATGATATGCAGAAGCGCTGCAACTTCATTTGAATTTAAAATTCAGTTGACTTTATTCGTCTTCCGTAAGGTCGACCCTAACACGTGACACTCAAAATATAGTTAATATAGAAATAATTAGCGCTTGCTAAGTATACAGTATACAAAGCGTTCTAAAAACGTGAAACCAAATCGCTGCACAGTTTGTTGGGAGAATCAAATAGGCCAAACAATTTCTATGAATATATGTCCGAAATGCTTTGATAAGGAGTTACCTGAATCTGTAAAATGCTCCAGGAGTATTTGAAAGCGCACGACAAAATATAATCTGACGAACAGAGCTATAATTTCTCAGAAGTAAGATATTTCAAACATTTACTAATCTGTGCTTTGTTAATATGTCTCTTATAATATAACTTTGCAATAAAGCCTTTTCGAACATATGTACATTAGAAGCCACCCTGTAAGCTATCTTGCTGCAGTAAACGTCCGATATCCGGATTATGTGTCAACAACCTGCATAAAATAATCAATCATTAAATCACTGGCTTATGGCGGACAAATACATCTGGTGTTTGTTGATTTAAGAAAGGCATTCGGCAGGGTTCCCATAAAGAAACTGTGAAATTCCTTAATAAACAACTGAATTCATTCTCAATATATTACTGTAAAACACGTTGACAAGAATATTAGTTGTATTAAAACACGACAAGGATATTTAGAACATTTTCAAGTGGCCAAAGGTCTGAGACAAGGTTGATGGCGTTTTTCTACTATCTTCAAGGTTTATATAAACTCACCTCTGAAAGAATGGTTCGACAAATGAAAAATAATGGGAGTCCAAAATGGAGACTAAAATAAACAGGCTAGAAAAAATGGATAACTACATCTATCTCGGCTATATAATCAAAATTTGCAGGGACAATTAGACTGCCAAAATATATAGAAACAGGAAACTAAGTTGTGTTGCTTTTGGCAAATTAGGCAAAACGTTGAAACTCAATATATTCCGATACGCTGCCAGGTCCGCTTATTCGATCAATGCGTTCTCTCCGCTCTCACATACGGTGCACAAACTTGGATATATAGTCATTGCAGAGACTGTCTGTAACCCAAAGGGCAATGGAACGATAAATGCTAAATATATCTACAAAAGATCATAACAGAAACGATCGAATAAGAAACATTACAAAAATCACAGATGTCGCTAAAACAATACTATCGCTAAAGTGAAATTACGAGGGACACGTTGCAAGATGTAATAACCAAAGATGGTCTCAAATATTATTTTAAAATGGCGACATATGTGTTAAAACGAGGAAAAAGTCGCCCTTTAATGCGATGTGTAAACGATATAACAAGACGGTCCGGATTTTCCTGGATGAGGAAAGCCCAAGACAAGAATAGATAAAAGGATATGAACTGAAGAGATACTAAACGAACAATTTAAACAACATATAAAATAGGAGACACGATAATTAATAGAGTAGAGACAAGAAAGTTATTGTAATATGATCTCACGAGAAGGATTATAGAAGCAGAAAGAGCGAAGAAAGTGTAGGAATATTTTACAATGAAAGGCTATATGTCAGGCGTCGCGTCGGCAACCTATGGCACGTTTGCCAAGCTTGGCACGCAGAATGATTTTCAATTGAAATAGAGAGAAATATACTCTTATTAAAAATGTGAATTGACAAGTGCAAGTACTGGTCAAGCAGTACTCCAAATTAAACAACGATCCGCATGGTCAGCACTTGAGTGATCAAAAATCTGAGCTAACCCCTTGGGTTTGTGATGCCTAGGACACTACCTAAAACCGTAGGTCCCCCTGAGTTAGTCCACTACGGTACTAACATAAACAGGGTTAAAGTGGCTCTGTATTTTCTCCGAAACGTTTTGGTATTGCCATGAGTCGTGAAAAGCTCGTAGAACGGTCCCTTTTAAAGGTGGAATAAGGTAGAAGTAGAGATAGGTTGAAGAGCGTACACATAGCTAGGTTTTATTATTAATTTCCTGCAAAACTGCAGAAAAATGAATAACCTTATCTTGATGATCGAAATGACGGACTGCCCAGAAAGTAACGTAGAATGTGAATATAGCACTCACAATACAGACTTCGAATAGACTCATACTTCAGGATCTGAAATAATATGAGGGCTGTTCTCTTTCTGCTGAGCCTAGTAAAGTAATATACAATTTATTGACGAAACAAATTTATTTATAATTTTTCAAAGTATTCCCATCTACAGTCAATGCACTCTTGCATCTGTGAAAACCAATCTTCAAAACATTTTCTCCAATCTTCCCGCGTTAGGTTATTTATTTCATTTTTAAATGCGTCAAACGTTTCTTCGGCCGATGTAAAACCTAAACCCCGTAACTCATTCTTTACACGCAGAAATAAAAAGAAATCATTAGGTGCTAGGTCTGAACTATGCGGCGAATGACCCATTATTTTAATATTTTAGGCATTCAAATACTCAGTCGTTCAAGTAGCAGCGTGCGCCCGAGCGTTATATTGATGCAAGATGATCCTTCCTCTTGGACAATTTTCGCGAACATTTTGGAGAACTTGAGGCAAACAAACTGCAGTGTACCATTCGGCATCAACAGTACAACGATCCTCCAATGCTACAGTGGAAACATGTCCAGTAATTTAAAAAAATGTGGCGACCATCTTTTTATTTCGGCTTTTTTCACGAACAACTTTTATTGGAACCGATTCGTTCTCAAAGACCCAAACTGCCAACTGTTGCATTCTTTTGGGATCATAGCAGTATACCTACGTTTCATCACCTGTCATGATGTAATCCACCAAATGAGACGATCCATTGTTAAAGCGATCCAGTATAGATCTGTACCATGCCACACGGTTTTCTTTTGGAACTGGAGTCAAATTGTGGGGAATCCAACGGGCACAAAGCTTACGTACCATCAAATGTTTGTGTAAAATGGTGTCAATTGCTTTCACATCAATCTTTAAAGTTGTTTGAATACTCCTGGCAGCAACATGCCGGCCCTCTTAAATCATGTTTCGTACAAGACTATTATCTTTTTCGGTGACTGCCGTTTTTGGCTTAGAAGCTCGTAAGTTTTCATTTAAGGAAAGTCGACCACGTGGAAATTCATTGTACCACCGCTTTATGGTAGCTAAGGAACACGACTCGTCACCAAACACTCGATTGGTTTCCTCAAAACATTCTTTACGGCTTAAGTCATGCGTGAACTTGTAACAAATCACAGCTCGATAATGGTCTTTATTCAATTCTATGATTTCTTGGGGAAAGGATTACTTTAAAAATATGTATTTTAAAAACCTTCAAGTATTTATGACAACTTTCACTATAATTCAACTTGTAAACAACTACGTTAAAATGTCAAGCAAAATTTGTTTCAAAATATTACAGTCTGTTAGATAGGCTCAGCGGAAAGAGAACAGTCCTCATAGACGAAAATGACTTCCATCGAAATGTTCCTATTTACCGTGGAAAAGAGGAGGTAACAGAATGTCTGAAACTAGTTCCTCCTGTTGCTAGTTAAACTAGAAGATACCATTTAGTACCCACCTAGTACGTGAAACATATTGCAAAAAATAGTAAGTCTGCTTTGGACTGTTGGCAATAAAATTGTTCTTCCCAGACGCGGCATTTCAAGAAATTGTTAACTATATCTACAGATATTTGCAACTCATTCGTGAAAATTATGCTCGGCCAAGAGACTGTCCCGACATAAGCTTTGACGAAACACGAGCCGTGATAGTTCTTTTTATCTAGCCGGGGTGAAGAACAGTCCAATACGTAAATGTACGAAGAATAAAATAGTTATTTACCAGGATGGTGCAATAACTATGTGGCCTAACAAAAAAAACGTTTTTTTCGTCAAAACCAATTTTATTTTTCTATATAGTCTCCTGCTCGCTCAACACACATTCCAACGATATTCCAAATTAGCAATGCCTTCATTGTAGGTCGATGAATCCAAGTCCTCGAAGTAGCTATTTACAGCAGCGATTATCTCGGAATTAGACGAAAATCTCTTACCGCCGAAACATTTTCTTAGGTTTGAAAACAGATAATAATCGATGGGAGCCAAATCTGGGGAATAAGGCGCATGGGGCACTAATTCAAATCCCAATTCATGAATTTTGGCCATTGCAATCGCAGACTTGTGGGCAGGTGCGTTATCTTGATGGAAAAGCACTTTCTTATTTACCAAATGAGGCCGTTTTTCTTTTGATTTTGTTGCTAAGTTGTTGCAACAAATTGGCATAATACTCGCCATTTATTGTTTTCCCCTTTTCTAAGTAGTCGACCAAGATAATTCCATGAGAATCCCAAAATACGGTTGCCATAACCTTTCCTGCTGCTGTGTCCATTGTTTGGACTATTCTTTGGTTTCGGGAGTATAATGGTGGACCCAGGTTTCATCGACCGTTATGAAACGGCGCAAACAATGCTTCGGATTGTGGCCAAAACGTGCCAAAAGGTCGCGAGAACTATGTCTGCTATCTCGTGCACTTTTACTCGACGGTCATCCAGTACGATACGGTGAACTTTTTCATTCATATCCGGGGCAATAGCACTTTTTGGAGTGTTCATCATTTGTGCTCACACGACAACTCTTAAATTCGGCAACCCAGTTTTTAACCAGTGAAAACGAAGGAGCGGATTCTAATAGTGTTGAATCCAGCTCTGCTTTGATTTTGGTTAGTATTAAGCCTTTCAAATGAAAGTACTTTATCACTGCTCTCAACTCAGTTTTTTCCATTGTTTACAAAATCACACGAGACGTTCACTTTGGCGTACTGTGTTAGGTCACGTAGCTATCGAACAATCCTCGTAATGTATTGAAGGTAATACAAGGTCAAAGTAAATTTGTCTCAATAGTTGTTGTATATAAACATGTGGTGGACTTAGATTGGAAAGCTCAATGACTTTGTAACATTATTTCGGCACAACACTGTAACGGGTCAAAATGGTGAAAAAGTGATTAGTGAGTGTTAATTACCAATTACACGAGGGTTCAACATTTTGAGATAAAAATAGCGACAACGAACATCTGCCAGCAGCCGTGACTTGAAATCTTCCAGAAACATGCGTCCCTTCCAAACAAGAGTGGTGTGCGCTGTTATGTGATTTTTAAATTTGCCGCACACTTTGGTAGTTCCGTGATTCGTTTGCCGCTTCGTTAGAATTAGTATCGTCATTTTAATTAAATTCTTATTTTGGGTTACTATTTTCGGTATTTTGTTTTGTCTTTCAAAGTTCGAGAAATGTATCAATAGTCCCCTTTGTTCTCCCGCGAGACCTCGAACGCTTCTGGGAATTCGGAGCGTCAACAACAAATTGTTTTCCAGAGTATTCCGTATGATTTCGTCAGGTTGTGCAATATCGTTTGGGAGAAGTGAGGCCCCAATTGCATTTTGGGTCAGTTCACTTCCGAGCCTTGTGAACTCCGGTCCTCGAAATCAACATCCGTCGAGGCCCGTAAATGTTTTTTTTTTGAGTGAAAGCCAGACTATCGAGACTAGCGGGTGAGCCGGCAGATTGTTTGTTTTCCTTTTCCTCGCGGCGTTTGCTATCTTACGTTACCGTACCGTTTTGTTTGCTGCAGGGCAAACGTTAATCGACGTAACCGTCGGATAAAGAAATAAGTGATAGCAAAAGGAACGCCATGGTTGTGGACAATTAAAGTTTCTAATTGCTCCTGTCGAACTCAGTTCGGATTGGTGTGAGGCAAAAAGGAAATAAATAAATAAATAAATATCGTGCAAGTGCGTTGCTGGAACTTTGGTTTGCTCCCGTTGTTCGAAAGAGTATCTTCTGTCTACGCTAGCTGGCCCAGTGGAAACCAGTTTGGATCCCTCCAGGGGCGTAGCAGCTTCATCGCTTCCAACGCTACCCCGAAAAGCGTTGTTTTCCTGGCCCCTGTATTTTCGACCACGCAACTGGAAAATTGCCGTACATTGTGCCTGTCTCTTACAACCGTCAAGGTAAAAAGATCAGATTTTTTTTTGTGGTGCAGTGAAAAGGAATAAACCTTTTTTTTTTGCTCGCGTCAACTTGCAGAATTTCGCGATTTTGATCTCTTTGTAGATAACCTAAAAGCGATCTTCAATCGCTAAAGTTTGTAAAACAATAAATATACAGGTGAAGGCACAATTAAAGGTAGGTTCCATTCACGTGAGCTGCTGGTTTCTCGACCTTCCGCGAGGACCTACAAAACCAGCTGGATTTTGGAAGGTGGCGCCCACTTATTTTGACTCGCCCTGTACACAACTTGAAGCATTTTCTCTATAAGAAATTTTTAGCGAACTCCCCCTACTCCTCTGAGCAAGCCGCTGGCCTTTTCCATCTTTTTTTGTTTGCGGGTCCAAGAAAAGCGCGTTTGGCCCGTAACAAATTTGGCGCCGTAACGTAAAACTTTTTTGGCCCGTAACAAAAATTTGGCACACTTATCGTGGGGCTGTTTTCTTGCCATTTTTTCCCGAGTATTGGAGGAATTTCCGTGAAACGCTTTTATTTGGAAAGTTGTGTACGTTTTCCGACTGTTTTCGCGAATTTTCCCGTAACTTTGTGTCATATTTCCCGCATTTGAATTCTTTTACGATTCTCAAAGTTTGTTTTGGACTTTTTTTGAATTTTCTCGAGTTTTCCTTGAAATTTCCCGTGTTTAAGTAAACCTGTGTTGAGATATTCTTATTTTGTTGAATTTTCTTGTAGAATTCTTTAAAAATAACCACCCATCTTTGTGAATTTTTCAGATTTTGTTAAAACTTTTTTTAAATTTCCAGATTTTTTTAAAAAATTTTAGCGAATTTTCGTAACTTTTTTTTGGAACTTGGTTGTCTTCAGTAAATTTGTTGTTCATCACGTAGTAACCTTTGTTTAGAATCCAGTGTCGTACGTGTTTCGAATTTTGTAGAATCTTTTTTTTGGATATTTTCGTTCCCTGTCCCGAAATTTCGCGAAACTTTGTCGTATTCTCGTATCGTTTGCAGATTTTTTTTTGGTTTATTCTCGTATGGTTTTCGTTTTGTTTGGTTTGCTTTGTTAGTTTTTTTTTCGTGTGCTGTCGTTTATTTTCGTATACTTGTCCTGTCGTTTCGTTTACTGAAGTTTCTTGTCGTTTATTTTTCGTTTCGCTCTCGTTTACCTTCCGCTTTTGAAATTTTTGATTTTTTTTGAGATTTATTTTGTCGTTTTCTGTCGTCTTTGTGTTTGTGATTTTTAATCAAGGCATTTGGTATGTCGTATATTTTGAAGTCATTTTATTTTCGTTATCGTCTATCGCATCTTGTTGTTAGATTGAACCTTTCGTTAATTCCGTTATCGTCTCGTTACCATTTCGCTATCGTTATCGTTGCCGTTTTGCCCTTAGCGTTATCGCTGCCGTTATGCCCTTAACGCTATCGCTGCCGTTATGCCCTTAACGTTACCGTTACTGTTCCTGTTGTCGTCTCGTTAGCGTTTCCGCTGCCGTTCTGCCCTTAACGCTATCGATACCTTTTCCGTTACCGTTCTCGCTTTCGTTTACCGTGTTGCCGTTGGGCAGATCATCGACTACTGTCGGATGTAACGGTCTTGTCTTTCGTCTTCAAGGTTTTCGTCGTGGTTCAATTCCACTGTTCTTTTTCGACTACCAATTTTGCCTTTATTCTTCGCTTCGTACCCTGAAACCTTTTTGGTCTTGTTACGTTTGATGACTCCGTTTGTTGTGAGGCTACCGTGATGTGCTGATCCCGTGATGCACAGAACGCTCTCTTCATTTGGTGTTCGTTAATCGTCTTCAAGTCCCTTGTCCCTAAACTCCTCCCCGAGTTGTATCGGCAGGTTGGACGGAACCCTGCTCGGGTGTAAGACTTTCCCGATTGTGACTTTATTTACCCGGATTTGACTTGTGTGTTTGAGTGAGTGTATGTTCGTTTGATAGTCTGATGATGGTCTTCTCTTCTCTTTGGTTTTCTTCTTCGTTCTTCCACTGCGCTCTGCAGCCTCTTTGTTGCCTGATCACCAACAACCATCCCCTCGTCTTCTCTTCTTCGTCCTCTTTCCGCCCTTCTTGTTTCTTTTGTTTCGGTTGGGTCTTTCCCCAATCTTAAGTCGTTTTGGTTGAATGGGGGGACTGCTCGTGGTTTGGGTCGACCACGGGGGGCGAACTTGTTCAATCAGACGCACGGTGGACTTTGGCCTTCAGCAGGTCCATCGGGGTTTGTTTTTGTAGACTCTCGTGGGAATGTTTTCGACTTCCCCGAGATGTTTTCGTTGAATATCGTTTCCGATAGTTTTGACTTCCGTTTTCGGATCTGGATGACCAGACCTCGTTTGTAGGGAGCGCTTCACGCTTCTGAGGCTTCTCCTCCCCTACAAACGTCCCGACGTGGTTGCTGCCCGTTGTTTTAGCGTACCGCGGCTATATACCGGTCTGCTGTGAGGGGGTGGGAC
>JABXWE010009641.1:0-24110 GCA_014611495.1 Limonius californicus | reverse complement strand
ACAGTCTGCGTTGTGAACAGGGTCGGCGTTCTGATCACGGTTGGTAGTCGGCGTTCTGATTATGATCAGCATCGAGTTTATTATCACGGTCTGCGTTGTGAACACTGTCGGCGTAATGATCACTGCATACTAGTCTGCGATGTGATCATAGTCGGCGTAGTGATCACTGCAAGGCAGTCTGCGATATGAACACGACCGGCGTCGTGAACAACGAAATATCGAGTCGGCGATCTGATCATTCGGCGAAGTGACATAGACCCATAGATAGAGTAGTAAGAGATAATATATTTAACATAGTACCCAGAAAATTATTTAATATTTTCTTTAAACGTCTTTTTTGCTTTCCGACAAAAGGATTAATAAACAGTAAAGTTTAAATAAAATACCTTTTAAAAGGAATGCAGATGGTAAAACACATACAGTCAGTTTCCAAAAGTGTGTGAACCCTATTTTAGAATAAAGGCAAAATATTCACAAGGTAATGTATTTTTCTTAGGGCCTGTATTATAAATACTGAATATAGCAATTTATTTAGGAGATGATTATGATTTCTGAATTATAAACGAAATATAAATAAAAAAATAAAAAAAAATTTAGAACAAACTTATTTGATCGAATTATATTTTAAATAAATATGATGAATATTAATAACAGTTATATCGATATAAGTTTGTTTTTAAAATTTTATTAAGGGCGCAATTTAGTGATATTCAATCTTCAAATAAAATATTATAGGTTATAAATTGCCCAACGTTAATTCTATTGGGGTTGGCAAACTCTTCCCTTTAATATTTTTGATGAATAAGACCTATTCCTCCTTGCGACAGTATTCGATTGTTCTAGGTACTATTTATTACTTCTTTTATTTATCTGGGCAATAATAATAATAATACAGTTAAGGTAAACGTTGGAAGCTAAGTTTCTGTGGATAATTTACATCAGAAGCTTAGTTTCAATGAACGAGTTTAATTTATAGCTGCAGGCTAAACAGCAAAAGGAAGAAAATATTTAATTATAAAAAGAACGTCAGACAATTTATGGGTATTTTCTCTGTTTCGTTTATTAGCCGCTCCTCCTTTCGTTTCTTTATTATCTTTCGTTTTCCATTTCAAAGTAAGATAATTGGCCTACCTAATCATGTGTGTCCGAATTAAAAAAGAGCCCATTAAATACTAAATCGCTCATGGCTTAATAACATTATTTTATCCTAATGAGTTTGGGCCTACCTCAAGCAGCAAATCTATTACTACTAAAGCTGCTCTTTAGGCGGGATTTTCAGCTGTAATACCCTCTTGCACAGGAGAACTCTTTCCAGTTTCTAATTAAAATTATCCAGATTTTCTACAAGTCTGAAATATTGCATTGTATGCATGTGAAAGTCGATTATACACAAATGCAAGTACTTAACATGTAAAAACATTGTATAGGTATTAGGTGTTCGTGTAAATTGAAGAGGGTATGAGGTGTAAAACTGTAGAAAGCTTGCTTAAATGTGTTTTTCGTGACTCGGATGATATGGAGTTATGATAACGTTCGTTGCAAGTTGCAGCCAATTCCCGGGAGTGGTTTCTTGTTAATTAATCATAACAAAGCCAGTGAATCGTAGCAGGACAGTACCGTGACCGCAAGAAGTGGTGGATGGTAACTTGAGGACCCGTTAACACACTGCTCCACATCGCGACCGCCGCATTTACATAAGTGAATGTGCCAGCTCCTCCCACGCGAGACCTTTGTTTTATCCTGATAATTGAGTGCCTACAACAATACACGCTCCTTGTGTTTGCTATTTTTGTTTTCAATTTTAACTTGCAACATAAATTATACAGAGCGAGGCTTTGTGCTGCGGGCCAAGGGAAGTTTTATAAATCACCGTAAATTTAAAAATTGCCAGTCTACTTATACAGTAAACACGCCTCGTAATAAAACTACACACACTAAGCTGAATGCTACATCTTAAAACGCCAACGCATAAAAGCTTCTTGAAACTAATATCTTCGCATCAATGAAAAAGGACGAAGAAAGTTCAGGAGTCTTTAGCCTACCGTGGAGCTTTTTTTATAAGTCGTAGAGTACGATGGAAATGTTCAATTTAGAACGTTAAATAGTTTTCGTAAATAATTGTCTATTCATAAATGTCGGTTGAAAATCCCAGATTGACGAAAGTTGACCCCACTGTTATATGGTATATGGTAAAACCAGAAAATCGTAGTTCACGTCCGCTCATAAAACTACATCCGGTGTTTTTATTGCTAGATATGTTTAGAACTTTTACAAATATTGATAACAAACAGAAAATTATCTATAAACGTTATATATTCTTTAATTGCTCGACTATAGAATTATCCTAAGATAGGAAGGCATTCGGGTAGTACATAAGTTACTTTTCACGTTTTATTGACTTTAAATTCTCGATACGTGGCGAGATAATATGGGAGACTTATTATCAGCAGTATTATACACAATTAGATGGCTCACTCACGGCTGTTTTTCATAAAACTGATATAAACGGGCAAAAAGTGTAATAAAACTCAAAGAAACCTCAGAAGTCTTTAAAATAAAGAGATGAGTCAGACAGGGGGACCCGTTATCCCCGAAGTTGTTCACCTTAAGTTTAGAAAATATATTCAAAAAGCTCGATTGGTCCGGGATGGGCATAAATGTGGATGGAAATAACCTCAGTTATTTAAGATATGCGGATGATATAGTCATATTCGCAAAAACGGAACAACTGCAAGAAAAATCCAAACAAGTGGGTCTCAATATGAATCGGTAAAAGACAATAAATAATGAGAAATTTTGAACAACAAACTTATACTGCAATAGAAGACGAACCAATAGAACAAGTAGGTTCATATGTATATTTGGGACAAAAGATAAGGATGGGGAAGGAAAACCAAGAGGGGGAATTTAACAGAAGAGTAGCCTTAGGCTGGGCAGCTTTCAGTAAACTATCCTTCATTCTGAAATCAAAAACATTTGCACTGTACCTAAAAAATAAGATATTCGACAAGTGTATTTTACCCGTCCTGACATATGGCATTGAGACTATGACCTTAACCAACAGGACCATGAAAAAAATGACAACACAAACAGCAATGGAACGGAGAATGGTCGGGGTAACACTAAGATACCGAAAAAGAAATGAGTAGCTGAAGGAGAGAACAAAGGTTAAAGACATAACGGAGAGGATTGCAGAACAGAAATGGAGCTCGACAGGACATATAGTGCGAGCGGATGACAGGTGGACAAATAGAGTGCTTCACTGGCAGCCCAGAGTAGGGAATAGAAGCGTAGGCAGACCGCCCAAACCCTGGGAAGATGACATAAGAATGATAGCGGGGAAGAAAATGGAGGCGACTAGCAAAGGAAAGAGATCAATGGAAAAAAAGGGGGAAGACTATGTCCAATATTGAAATTCAAGAATCTGAAAGAAGAAGAAGAAGAAGATTGCAGGTTATTTTCAATACAAATTGAAAATATTTGGTATATCTATTTTTGAACTTGTAGCGGCATTTTCTGGCCGAATTTAAAATTTTGGCGGTTAGTCCTAAATGACCTTGAGAAATGCTGAAATTATTCCTATGGCTGTGGTGGAGTCTGGTGTCAGAGTTTTTAGGTCGCATCAACACTTCTGACTTTATTTAATGACTACCGCCGTAGTGGTAGCCGAGACCGACGGCTTTGACGTGCTCTCCGAAATACGGCTGGTCGCTGTTGTTGTACCACCAAACAGGCCACCCATTCTAGTGTCACAAATATTTGTGCTAAAACCTTGGTAATGTAGTTACCATATTTACAGATAGTATTGAGAAAGCAGCTTTTAAAAAGTAACTACACTATAAGCAACTTAGGAAAATTTGTATCTAAACTACAAACGCTATAAACTACTGTTTTAAGTACTAGAGGTATTGTTAAAGTAGCTAATTTAGCTATTTCTTCGCTACTTTTCATACACATTTATATGAAGCCTAACCTTAACTGGATACTAAAGCGACCTAACAGTCAAAACGTAAATGTAAATTTTCAAATTGACAAACCATTACATTCGCCACCCGTTCGCTCCGGGCCTTAGAGCCTGAACACTGAACTGCAGTCAGTGTAAAATACAATATGTATAATATACAATTACTCACATTGGTAACAGAGTCTTGACCTTGTTCTGATTGTAAGAAAATCAGGAAAATCTTGAGACTGGGTTGTGTGCATTATGTTCTTAAAAAATTGTAGTTTGTAATAAGGTGACAAATTATACTAAACTAAGTCTATATATTAGGTTGATTTTGCCCTATTTTTGTTTGAATGTTGGCAACTTTTAATCACAAGGTCTTATGATTTTTTTGTTTGAAACAATTTTTCTTTCTTTCATTCATGCTACCACCCCCCACCCCGAACCGCTTTCGCATTACTTCAGGGGGTGCGGGCTTCCCTTACATACTATCCATTCATGCAATATACACCCTAAACTTAACTAAGTGAAATACGGTCACCTCAGCTGGGGTTCGACCACGTAGCCGATTGGACCGCATTTCACTGTAAATTCGACTGCAGCGCGAATTCGCACTGACCCATCGAGGTCCCTTCCTTAGTTAGCTTATGGTAACTTTTAGCTATAATTTTACCTTTATTATATTTTGAACTACTGTAGCTGGTATTTTCAAACTTTATTTGCAGGTATTATAAATCTAAAATATATTACTGGTGTTTGTATCAGTTTTCAATACCAAATAACTTGTATCTTTCATAATCAACCACTAAGGTGGTTAATAACCAAGTGTCTTGAATTATGTCAGTTTCTTACTATACAAATTTTTTGTGTACGAGATGTTACACATGAATATTGAGAGTAGCTTTTAATTAAAAATTAAAGCCTAATAGAGACAGGAATAGAAAACCTATGATACGTGCAAAGAAAATCCAATATGATTAGGTTTAAAAACGAATGTAATAGAAAAGAAAATCAAATGATACCAGAACGCTTTCGTAGTAAATAGTCTTAGCCTTCGCCATAGAATATTATAATATATTAATATAAATTTCCACGTAATTCTCTAGATATTGTACATATTAGTTACGAAGAACAATATGTAATTCCTTTACCTTTTAATGAATACTAAAAAATATTTATAATAACTGCAAATAGTCTTACATATATCTATTTTATTCTGAATTTGCTACTTCATACATGTTTATATATCCATTTGTTTTTACTATTTCAAAGAAACGAGATAATCAAAAAGCAAAGTTGCAGAAACCTCGTTGCTTTTTTTGTAAAATAATTAAGGACGAATGTCCAATTTATGAATTCGAATTCAAGTTTGCTAATTAGAGCAACTGATAATACATAGATACATCAATCAGGTCTTATACAGGGTGTCCTTTAAATGCCTTAAAAGCTTCAGGTAGAATTTTTTCTTTATGAATGCTTAATACAAATCTTAAAAAAAAAGTAGGTATTTGGAGCTTAGTTTTCTTGTACGAGAGTGTTAAAGTTCATATCTTTAAAACAGAATTTCATGGAAACAATAACGAGAACTTTAATGTTGCACGTATCTGCCGATAAGTGACTGACTGCCACTTGATTATGTAAAGATTAATATTGAGTTGACGCTCTAGTTGCTCTTCTGGAAGTACTGTTAAAAATGATAAATTTCGTAAATACTACATTTGACAACAGTGCAAGGCCATGGTATTGTGATGAAAAGTAGAAAATTTGTTTTTCGACATTTGTCAAATTAATGCTTCATGTAATGTCGGCCTACTAATTAAATTCTCCATAAATGCAAAGACATCGTCAACGTTGTCAAGTATAATATTCTTTAAGTGTCTCGTGTGAGGAAACTAAGCACTATAGGAAGTTCGTGTTAGTGTTTTTGAGGACTGTATTTCTTACAGAAGAGTGGTACCTGAAGCTTTTAAGGTATTTAAAGGACACCCTGTATAATACATTGTAGTAAATCTAAAAATGTTGTCTAAATTATCTGAAAAACGTGGCGAAAATTGTATTTCGAATATGCAACAATGGTAAATTATATCTATTTAAAGCCGTTAGTAATTCCTAAATACGTAAATTTCTCTCTAAATTTTTAAAATCAGGCGACCAAAGTAGTCTTAGTTATTATTTTTTAAATTTCTGGGAAAAATATATTATAATTTATAGAAATAATTGATTTCTTAGAAAATACTCTGCAAAACACGCAAGACTTATTATTTGCAATGTTTAGTTTTAGTAGAGCTGTTAAAATATAACCTACTGTTGCTTAGTAATACACATTGTTAACATTTTTATAGCATACCTAGCAAAGTAATAATTATTTTAATTATAATTGACTGCATTTCATTTTGATTTACTTAACATAACATAAATACTAAATTTGTAAAATTGTAAGCCTTTAGTCAATGCAATTCTATTAGACATACAAAGATTGACTACTATTTCAGAGAGTTTATGGAGAATTTTTAAATTTCTGCTAAAATATACCTAAAGCTTTCCTAATATCTCCTTATTAATGTCAAAAGGTCAACTACAAAAACAGCAAGTGTTACCAAACCTGGGGTCATATCTCCTGGGAACACCACAATAAAACCTAAAGAGTGTAAGTAATCTTGTCACGTGGTGTAACTAAGACTAGGATTTAGCATGCAAATTTTGACAAAATGACAGTGGGAAGTCGTTAAAATCCAGTGAAATTGTTAGCTCTGTTTTAATGCCAGTCCGTGTGCTTTCTAAGCAATAAAATTTCGTACTTCTTGTCTAATATTTGCAGACAGAAGCGGCGAAATAAGATTACGATCATTAAAAACAACATTTAAAAAAATTACCTTTTCACATCTACATAATTTATTAGTCGCTCCCAGTTTAAAAGGCCGCGAAAAAATCGGATAAATACGCTCAATCCGGAGGAAAGGCGCAGAAAAAATTAACATAATCCTTAAACACATTCAGCTTCTTGTTCTTGCCAAAAGCTACCGTGTAACATCAGTTTTGAAAAATGATTGCATATTTTACAAACTTTCTCTAAAAGGAAACCGTTGAAATTCGTGGTTTTACATAAAAAATTGAATATCATTTATAAGAATTCTCTGATAATATATCAGGCAGAGGTGAATCCTTTCGAAAAATATAAATCTACAAAGTTCAAGACCCACTTTACGTTTAAGTTCAACCCGGAATATTTTTTAACATTAATAATAATAATTGCGGAAGAAGTTTAAACCAGAAAAGCGGAGTTTTGTGCAAAACAGGGTGGCATCAGCTGGAAGGCAATACGTCATAGAACAATTAATACATAAAATGAAGTGCTTCATAATTGAAGTTTTAAGACTGAGAGTGGACATTTGTGCTAAGCATGGTTGCATCAACTGGGAATTAACAAACATCGTAGTAAAATTCATGGATAATCTAAAGTGTTCTACACCGACATTTTTTATAACATTACTTACAATTGGAGCTTTAAAAGACAAGGCAGATTTTTGTACAAACCATGGTTGCATCAACTGGGAAGTACACACAAAATATTGTAGTAAAAATTCTATGTTCTAAACCGGCATTTTTTATAACATTACTAATAATTGGAGTTGTGGAGCTTTAAAAGAGAAAGCAGATTTTTGTACAAACCTTGGTTGGATCAACAGGGAAGTACAATACATTGCAGCAAAAATTCTTGTATAAAAGGAAGTGCGCCGGTATTTTTTCCCGATACTAATAATTCAAGTTTAACAACTTAAAACGGAAAGCAGATTTTTGTGCTAAACATGGTTGCATTAATTGGGAATTACAAAGCATTGCAGAAAACATTAATGTATAAAAGGAAATGTTATACTCCAGTTTTAAGATAGAAAGCGGACTTTTGTGCTAAACATGGTTGCATCAACAAGGAATTATAAAACATCCTAGAAACAATTCATGGCTAAACTGAAATGTTCTACACCGGCATTTTTCATAGCATTACTAATAACTGGAGTTGTAGAGCTTTAAAAGAGTAAGCAGATTTTTGTATAAACCATGATTGTATAAACTGGGAAGTACAAAACATTGTACTAAAAATTCTTGTACAAAAGAAAGTGTCTTGCACAGGCATTTTTTTCGCATTACTAATAATAATTCAAGTTTAAAAACTTAAAACAGGAAGTAGATTTTCGTGCTAAACGTGGTTGCATCAACTGGGAATTACAAAGCATTGCAGGAAATATTCATGTATAAAAGGAAGTGTTTTTTTACCACTACCAATTACTTATAACTGACACCCAAGAGTTTTAAAATAGAAAGCGCACCTTCGTGCTAAACATGGTTGCATCAACTAGGAATTGTAAAACATCCTAGAAACAATTCATGGATAAACTGAAGCTTTTTACACCGGCATTATTCATAACGTTACTAATAACTGGAGTTGTAGAACTTTAAAAGAGTAAGCAGATTTTTGTACAAACCATGGTTGTATAAACTGGGAAATACAAAATATTGTAATAAAAATTTTTGTATAAAAGGAAGTGTCTTGCACAGGCATTTTTTCGCATTACTAATAATAATTCAAGTTTAACAACTTAAAACAGGAAGTAGATTTTCGTGCTAAATGTGGCTGCATCAATGCGGAATTACAAAACATCATAGAAAATAATTAATTTGCTCGTATAACACGAAGTGTTCTACATCAGCCTTTTTTTAACATTACTAATAATTCGAGAGCTTAAAATAGAACATGGATTTTTGTGCAAAACGTGGTTGCATCAACTGGGAATTACAAAGCATTGTCGAAAAAATTCATTTATAAAAGGAAGTGTTATAAACCGGCATTTTTTACCATTACTAATTACTTATAACACTCAATAATTTTAAAGTAGAAAGCAGACTTTTGTGATAAACATGGTTGCGTCGTACACCGATCTTTTTTCCGTTACTAATAATTCAAGTTTAACAGTTTAAAACATAAAGCGGATTTTTGTGAAAAACATGATTGCATCCACTGAGAATTACAAAACTTCGTAGAAAAATGTTCTACACCGGCATTTTTTTTACATTACTAAATCCAACTTTTGTGCTAAACGTGGTTGCATCAACTAGAAATTGTAAAATATCGTAGAAAAAATTCATGGATAAAGTAAAATGTTCTACACCGGCATCCTTTATAACATTACTAATAATTGGAGTTGTAGAGCTTTAAAAGAGAAAACAGATTTATGTACTAAACATGGTTGCGTCAACTGGGAATTACAAAACATTGTAGTAAAAATTCTTGTGTAAAAGGAAGCGTCTTGCACAGGCATTTTTTCGCATTACTAATAATTCAAGTTTAACAACTTAAAACAGGGAGTAGATTTTCGTGCTAAATGTGGTTGCATCAACACGGAATTACAAATCATCATAGAAAAAACTAATTTGCTTGTATAAAACGAAGTGTTCTACAGCAGCCTTTTTTAACATTATTAATAATTCTAGTTCAGGAGCTTAAAATAGAACAGGGATTTTTGTTAAAAGCGTGGTTGTATCAACTAGGAATTACAAAGCATTGTCGAAAATATTCATTTAAAAAAGAAGTTTTATACACCGGCATTTTTTACCATTACTAATTACTTATAAATAACACTCAAGAATTTTAAAATAGAAAGTGGACTTTTGTGATAAACATGGTTGCGTCGCACACCGACCTTTTTTTCCGTTACTAATAATTCAAGTTTAACAGTTTAAAACATAAAGCGGATTTCTGTGAAAAACATGATTGCATCCACTGAGAATTACAAAACTTCGTAGAAAAATGTTCTATACTGGCATTTTTTTTACATTACTAAATCCAACTTTTGTGCTAAACGTGGTTGCATCAACTAGGAATTGAAAATATCGTAGAAAAAATTCATAGATAAAGTAAAATGTTCTACACCGGTATCTTTTATAACATTACTAATAATTGGAGTTGTAGAGCTTTAAAAGACAAAACAGATTTATGTACTAAACATGGTTGCGTCAACTGGAAATTACAAAACATTGTAGTAAAAATTCTTGTATAAAATGAAGTGTTCTACACTGTTCTTTTTTTTTCGTTGCTAATAATTCAAATTTAACAGCTCGAAGCAGAGAGCGGATTTTTGTGAAAAACATGATTGCATTAACTGAAAATTAAAAAACTTCATAGAAAAATTCATATTAAAATGAAGTGTTCCACACCGGATTTTTTATACATTATTGAAGTTCGAAAGCTTTAAAACAGAAAGAGTTTTTTTGTGCAAAACACGATTAAATCAGTTGGAAATTACAATACATCTTTGAACAATTCATGCATAAAAGGAAGTATTCTACACCCGCATGCTTCATTTATTCTATATTTATGGGGTATAAATTACCTTGCATAGTCAGTCGAGTAAAGTTTGAGAACGCCCACTGTCATTAACATATTTTCACATACAGACGCAGTACAACACCGTGTAAACATGACCTTCGCTTGGCAGACATGTGTATTATTTATCGTACATTGTATCTCCCTTATATGAACTTAATCGCACCTTAGTCTGAGGGAGGTAACGCCTCTCCTAGCCTATGATTTCGCCGATACGTGATATTTGCATTTTCGCGCTAATAAAATACGAATTACAGGTCTGGGATTGCAAAAAGGGGTAGGAGAAAAATTCGCGTCGAACAAGTTCACTTAACGGGTATCAGATCGTAAAATGAAAATTTATAGACAATTTTAGCGTGAGCTATCACACAATCGTAAATTTTATCATTGATCCATTAGAAATCCTTTTTGGAAGCATTTCAACAAGTTTGCGAAAGCTCATTGTCATTAAATAATATATAACCGTCGTAAAATGTTAACAAGTATATTTGCAAATTTCTAAAGCCGTAATTCCACTACACGTGTGGGTTTCCCTAATATAGAGAGCAAGTATCTAAGATTCGCATTCCTTATCTTTAATGGAGAAAGTAATAATATTTTTATCGCTAGGGCGTATAGGCAGGATGTTATTATTTTCTCATAGGAGTAGGCAAGTTGCGGCCATACTTCTATCTACTATATTTCTAGAAGGATTTATGCCAATCCTTGAATATTCGCTACTTATTTGATTAATTTACAACTCTATCGTGTTACAGAGTAAAGAAACTCAAGTTGTAGATCATGTTATAAAATATAACATCATTTTGAGCAATGAACGTAAAATATTTGATTTTCGATAATAACAAACAGCTGTATTTTAAATTATGTAATTGACTAATTCAATTAATTGATCCACATGTTATACTTATACTAAAGAATCGATCATGATACACAAACCTAGTTGATAAACTATTCTAGTCGGTTTAGTAATGTCAAAAGCACATCATGTGTTTGTAAAAAAACCAGTTAATACACACAGTTACTATTGTTGCTTAAATAAAAATAAGTTTAAAATAGTTTATGTTAAAAACTGAAAGCTCCAATCCACAAGCCATTAATTGGACGCAAACGGATTTATACGATTTGTCACACAATTGTATCAAAATTTAAAATTGCTCCCGAACAGTCGATTAATCGAACTATCGTTTAAGTAGTACAGTAAAACTCGCTTATAATGGACCTCAGGGGACAATCAATATTAGTTCTTTATAACTGAGTATCCATCTTATCCGAATTTGATTTTTTTAAGTTGAAAAGGAAATTATTTATTTATTAATAAGTTCGAACAACAGAAAAAAATACAAAAATATAAGATTACTTTATAAAAGTTTGTATTTTTTTTAAATCTGTATGTTGTTTAATTGATGAAGGTTTGCTGAAAGTATTGTTGTATGGTTTGAAAAGGTGTTAAGGCATCTGAAGAAGTAACTTCAACTTGGTCCGGTTGTTCTTCCATTTCTTCCATTTCTTCCTTTTGTTCTTTGTTGCCATTAGAATGAATCTCTTCGTTTGTTAATTCCTGGACAGTAATGACGTTGTCAACACCATGGACATATCATGTAAATATAATACTGTCCACAAATTTGTGAACTGCAACCCATTCACTTATGATCTTCTGGATTCCAATATTCCTTAGTTAATATAATCGTTTACTTTGCCAATTGTGCATGTCTTATAAAATAATTACGGATAGTTTCTGCACATATTGTTAATGCCGTAACATCATTGGCATCTTGCGTTAAACGATTCGCAGCAATTTCTCTTTTCTGTAAACTTGTTTAAGGCTCAGTTAAGCCCTGGTCCATTGGTTGCAATACGGCGGTTGTGCTTAGTGGCAAAAAGGCAAGCTTGCATAATGAAATTAACGGATATGCCCGGCAATTATCCAGAAGTAGTAGGATTTTTCGATTATCTCGTGACTCGGGGTCAACTCTGCGATATGAGGGGAAACCCGCAACGGATTTGGTTCGAATATAATGGATTTTTAGCGAATTTTTAGTCTATTACAAGCGAAAGTCCATTATACGCGAGTCTACAATATCCTATTCTATTTACATAGGTTTATATGATTCTTCGGGACTTTGGTAATTGGTCCATTACAACCGAGAGTCCGATATAAGTGGACTGTACTGTATATTATTAATTTGATTACTTTGCCCAAATTTAGTTGATAAATTGTTTTTGTGTCAAAGGCGAAATACTGAA
The DNA here is from genome assembly GCA_014611495.1 of Limonius californicus. NCBI lineage: Eukaryota > Metazoa > Arthropoda > Insecta > Coleoptera > Elateridae > Limonius > Limonius californicus. Next base: position 11,541 of record JABXWE010009641.1, on the reverse strand, counting down.
TTTTAAAGACAACAATCAACTAAAATTGATCTATACAATTCTTCATGAATTTGTACTTTACATACGATATTATCCTTCAAAATACAGGAAATCGAACCAAATCGTTTTAAGTAAATATTAAATTTTGGTTTTTCAAAGCTGTCTATTACGCCCATAATTGAAAAAACGGTATCTTAAATAATAAACTGATTGATCAATCATTTAATTAGTCATTAATTAATTTGATAATCAGTTGATTACACAATCCGTTAATCGACAATCTATTGTATGAATCATTCATTAATCGAATAATCGATGAGCTATTGGGGAATTAATAGCAGACTAACCAATTTTGTTATGTGGTAGTGTTGGAAAGAAACCAATATTTTTTGAAATTTACATAAAACGTTACTGTAGTAAATAGTTTCGAATGAAAATTTCAGAACCTTTCCGCACTTACAGAATGACAGATGAACTTCATAATCAATTGATGGCGTTTGAGAAATTCCTGTTTCAAATTTAACATACCGGCGTTAAATGACACCAAGTCAGCAAACTATTTCCGAGGGCTCCTTTTTGTCTATTTTACAAACCGGTCGTTATTACATACATTTAACTTGGACATTAATTTAATCTGAAAATAAGAAACGAAAGACGGTAGAAAAAAGTCTTGTGCAATTTTTTCTGCAATTGCGTATGTTGAGCTGCAATCAAGCTTAAATAATCGAAAATAATAGTAATAATAGTAGTTGTTGCGTTATTATCGATTCTACGTAATAAATATTAAACATCAACGGGTTATATTAGCATGAAACTTTTACGGTTAGGGTAGCGAGCACGTGGAAAACGCATAAATACCATTTTATGTAGCAGCAAGAACATTATTATTTTCCATTCCTAATTGCATGCATTAATAATTGTAAATATCAGCGACTTTGCCTGCAGACAATAATATTTAGAATGTTCATAAGCATGATTTTATACTTTAATACTCGTTTGAATTTACTAAAGTCCCATAATAAAGTAACTGCACAATTTGCAGTAAATAATAATGCACGGAGCCTCTTCAGCAACTTAATGGAGGAGATTAACTGAGCTCAGGATTGAGGAAACGAACTCTAGTATTAACAAATCTTAGCTGCGGTTCAGGAAGAGAAAAGTGCTCATAATTCCAAAGTCTGCAATTTGATATCCTAAGAAATTGTTTACAGAAATAATAACTAGTTCTAAATCAAAAATTATACTGCGCTCTGCAATGAAACGGGTCATGCTGCAATAGTTACAAACGCAACACAATCGTCTTGGTCTGTTTTTATAATTACGTCCATTTTGCTACTGCTAGCCTTTTCGCTGACGCTAATTGATAAACCCGGTATTATTATTGGCTATTACTGACACCTGTAAGACGTAAATGCACAAAACCGCTAATTAAATTAGCCACGCGCACCTTCCGCATCTCTCAATTTGAATCGAGCATAAGAAGTTGATATGAAGGCTGAATTTCCAAGAAGTTTTAAACAAACAGACGGCGCCTTTAACTTGGCCATAGCAAAACGCCTTGAATTGCAAATTTTGTATGGTACATAGTGCTGTAAAGGATTTTATTGCGAGCCTGCCTTTGAATTGTAGTGCAAGGGTTTCCTACTTTATAATTCTAATTTCCTTTATTGTACTCTGTTTTAAAGCACTCGTAGCTGAAGCATTAAAATCTAGGAAATGTTTTGTTGTAAATCAGATTTCACTTTTTTGTGTTTTAGTGGCGTGACATTAGCTAATAGAATCCGCGCGAGCTTACGCTAGTTTATTGAAAGAACCTTAAAACCCCAAGTAATTTCTTAAGAAGACCAACGGAACAAGTAAAATATTATGATTTACTTAACATCCTATAGTTCATTGTCATTTCTTATTGTAACAATCTAAAAATATGTTTCCACCCAATTTTTATGAATTTACATTTTCAAAATAGCTTTTCAGATTTGTACAAAATACACTTGCTGGCATTTAAGCCCAATGAAAAATGCAAGGATTATTCGAAAATATAAAGAATTGTTGAAACATTTTAGTCCAGTGGTTTGCAAGGGGATCCTAAACCGGTCTAAGTAATTCAAAATTATATACTTCTCTTTACATCGGCAAAACATTGTATTCCTTACCTTATTCTTGCCGGAGCTTAGGGCCGTGTGCCTGAACGCTGAAAGCGATGTGCAGTCAGTGTAAAAGACACTGCAAATAGAATACCACCAAACAAAGTTGCTGCAAAGTCTCGACGTTGTTTGATTTTAAGAAAATTAGATACATTCGGACGTCGGGGTTGTGTTCAATATATTCTTAAAGGATGATAATTTCTATTAGGTGAACAAACAGCTATAAATTAAGTTCGTATACCGTGTGCTGACTTTGAATACGGTCCATAGGGAAAATACATGTGTTTGTGGTATTCTTCAATTTCCTGCACCCCAAATTGAAAAACACTGCGAAAACAAGGTATACGCAGAAGAAAAGTCCATTTTACAGAGATTACATCTGGTTTTTATTTTTAGAATACGAAATTAAATGACAAATTTGAAAAAGTCTGAAATTATTTATAGATTTGGTGTAGTAATAGCACCAAATCAGATGCACGAATGCCACCGGCGTGGCGTAGCGGTTAAGGATATGCTTTGTAAAGCGAAGTTGGACAGTTCGAATCCGCTCTGATCTCTGATCTCTGATTTCTCCCCAAATCTATACTTTATTTCAGAATTTATCATTTAAATTGGTAAAAAATAGGGTTAATCTGGAAAACTAACGTCCCTTCTGCGTACACCTCGTTTTGGATAAGTGTTTCAAATTAAATAGCAGGAAAATGAAGAATTCCGCAAACACATGTATTTTTCCAATGAATTCAATGTATTCAATGTATTCAAAGACAGCACACGGTATCTGTATCATAAACGTAGGTTCATTTTATCGTATTTTTGCACTACTACTACTACTACGGTTTAGCGATGGGTTTTATGACTTCTTCGATAATTTTTTCACTTTGTTAAGCTTATATATACATATGCTGTCTACAAAAAAAAATACACATGTTGAAAGATTGCATATACAGGGTTGGTTAGTTTTTCATTAGCCAGCCTATATCTTCGGTAATATTGGAGATACAGGAAAAACTTTTTTAGTTCCATTTTGTCTATAATATAGCGACAATAATAAATGTTTATGGCTTACTAGTTTGTGGGAAACATGCCCAAATTTGGTATTTCAAATGGAACCCCTTGAATATTTTTTCTTGCCGGACTACTCTACCTTAAATTTTCTTTCCATGTATGTATAAAAAGTCAGAATTCATATTCAAACAACCCTAGAAAAGTCAAATAATAAAATCACAGAAGTTAGCCATGATCGTTATTAATTGGGTTTATGATAACAAAAAGAATAGCAATTTCAATTAAAAGCTCCCTAGGTCAATAGGTGTTTATAGTGTTCACCATTAGATTCCAAACATTTGTGGATCCTCATAATTAAATTTAACATTCTGCAACATTTCCGATGTACACAATCAACAAGCAGCAGTTATCTTGTTTATCAGTTCCTGAAGATTATAAGAAGACGTATCATACACTATATCTTTCATCAATCTCCATATAAATAAATCAAACATTGACAAATCAGGTGAAAACAGCATATTAAATTTTTCGCTACTCATATAAATTCCAAAAATGAAGAGTACAAATAGAACAAACACAAAAATCTTTAAATCAACTCAAATCTGCTTTAAAATATAAGAACAATGACGATAAACAATTTATTACTCAAAAGTATCGAAAAACTGCTTTAAACAATGCAGTGTAACAGTTGAAATAAAACGAGCATGGCCAAGTCTGCTGATTTTATTATTCACCTTCCTTGTCTTATTGCATTGCTGACTTTTTATACATTAATAGAAAGAGAATGTAAGGTAGAGTCGTCTACAGGGTGTTCCACTTGACAATCAAGAATTGAGCGTTTTCCCCAAAAACTAGTAGGCTATGAAAAATTATTATTGTCGTATGTTAAAGTGGAACTAAGAAAGTTTTGCCTTTGCCTTTTTCTTGCATCTCTATTATTACCGTAGATATAAGCTGGCTCATGAAAAAGTAACCACCCTGTATATTAACTTAGCTACTTACGACCATTAGTAACTCCTTAAAGTACGATTAACAAACTACTAATCCGTTTATTAGATTAAAAGAGCGTTTAATATTTCTATTTGACAAACCTTACTTCATGCTTCATGTTATATATTAATATTCGGAACTTATTAAGATACTATTGTCACTTAGCGGCGGCCGTGGGCCACAGGTTCCTGGGTTCAGGTCCCAGTACCGGAACATCGGATATTTAGCGGCCGTTCTCCCTCGCAAGGCAATGGCAAACCAGCGAGGTATTCTGCCTAGTAAATCTTCTCTGGAGTAGAAGTGTTTACATTTCCCGTGGTTCGGAGCCCACGTTAAACTGTAGGTTCTCTATGTCTGTGACACTCTAAACGTGCCATACAGGCCTAATAGAGAAGATCGCTACGTCTCGTAAGAGATAAAGACTCTAAGAAGAAGAAGCCACTTATAACAAGTTGCAATCATAAATTTTAGAATGCAGTAAATATTAATTTAAGAAAGAATCAGAATTAAGCGTACAATTCTTCGAACCAAATTCTTAACAATCACCTGCTACACACTTATGAATTCATTCCCAACCTCACTTTGTTCTACAATTATTTACTTACTTACTATACTTACAGTATACACTGTAGACCTGAAAATAGTCCTATTAAGAACTTAGGAAATAGTCCTCAAGAGAGGACTATGAATTTGATTCTGTAAACTCCTCATGCTATGGCTGGAAATTTCCAAATTAATAACATTATAAAATTGAAAGCTTGCTAATATTTATATTTGTAGTTGTAATTTGTAATCATATTTTTCTGTGAAATAAATAAAAAACTCTGTTTTCTGTTTTTGAGAAATGGAAGGAAGGTTCATATCCCAAAATTATTATTTTTGCTATTACAAGAGGGACTTTGCAATAGTAATACGTATAATAAAATACAAAGAGAAACTGTTTTATTACATGCATAATCTAAATTGTTACTAGCAATGACCACAATGCGATTTGACATCGATTATAATCAAGTTAAAAAATTGTAACTGACATTACCGATCTATATTTATACACAAAAGTATCATATTGCCACGACCAGCTAAGATCCCAAGAAGTGAGTAGAGTACACACCTGCAATCAATATCTAATATGATCATTTATATAAATGGCACACCAACTGTTTATATTTCTGTCTATGTTTACTTATATTTTTGATTTCTTAAAAAAATTAAACCAATTCGCTTGAGTTTAAATCAGTTAGTAGAAACTACCAAGGAATGAAAAGAAAGGCCTCGAATAGAAAAGAATGGGATGCGACAAAGCAGTCTGAGGACTGTAAATTAATAAGGAGGAGTGGAGTCTGTCTTTTGGCATCGATTAGTGAGTTTTGGTATGAAAAATACATATTTTTGCAGTAACCATGACGTAGTTCATACCTACCTTGCAGTATTCAAAATAAATTTCAAATGTTAATTACAACTTAACGTAATAAATATCTTCCTTAAATCTATGAAACAAAGAGTGGCTAACATCGCTTTTCACATTGTTAGTTTATTCACCGAAAAGTTATGACTATTTTTATGTAGAATGAATAAGTTAAACCGACAGAAAGATGAGAAGAACCATTAAAATGCCGTTTTGGGTATTCGCGTTTCATATTACAGCTTTAAGATGTTAATTCTAAAATTATGATTGAGATAGACAATGTAGATAGAGCGTTGAGTAACATTTCACTTTTTATATTTTTCTTTAATAAATGAGGACCCCCCATAAATTGGGTGTGTTGCTAGTGCTATAAACTGCGAAAAATATTAAATTAAAAATTGGAAAGTGGAAAGTATCAATTGAAATTGCAAATCGGCGGATTCCTTTGCGAACTTTTCACCGAATTTTAAATTAGCAACAGGTTGTCTGTCAAATTTATCATCGACGCGAAAGAATCTCATTCTGATACCATCGGCATGGTATATGTATTTCTATAAAATTTAAAAACAATATGCTAATAGTTTATTTTAGGTTTAGTAAGACGTTTTAAATTTACCATAAGTTGGTTAGTATTTTGTCGGATTTTTAAACACTATTTTTAGCATAAGCTTCAGGAAATTTATAATACAAATAAACAATTCGACCATGAGTATTCCCTTGGTTAAGAATGAAATAGTTTAAGTTATTTATATACAGTACGTTAAGAACTAGTCTGAAGACCGATCCGTATCATACTCCACTATGAACTTTTCGGAATATGCTTAAAATTGAATTGAAGAAATATCAGTGGGTGGATTGTAAACATGATAATAACTAAAAGATAATACCCACTAACGTATAATAGATAAAGATGGTATAGTATATTATCCAGCTTGAGGTTTTCCGAATATTCATGAAATAATTTGACAAATTGTCAAGGGGTGAATACTCATCATGTTTTTTAATAAAAGATAACCTAATGCTGTAGTAGTATATATCATTTACCTACAACAGATAAAGAAGTGGTCCGAAGATTGATCCATGTGGAACCCCAGCTTGTATTTTTCCAAATATGTTAAACATAATTTGGGCACCTGACTGTGGGTGGGTTCTGCTCTTGGAAATTATTTCAATTAAAAGTTATCTTACTTACCCACAATAGATATATCAGGGGCTGAAACATCATCCTGTTGTTCCCGTTTGAATGTATCCGAATGTTTCCCAAATTAATTTGAGGGAATATGATGGGTGAATTTTGAACACGATAATTATTTTAGCAAAATGATAATGGAATCGTAGGTATCATGTACGTATTTTAGATAAGGAAGTGGTCCCAAGGTCGACCCTTGTAGTACTCCAGTTTGAATTTGTCCTAATGCTTCTAAAAATATTTTTTTTATGACATTGATGGGATTCCAAGGGTGCTAATTGTTTTATCTAAAAGCCAATGAAATAATATAAATCAAGCTAAAATGTGGACAAAAACTCGATGTTTGTATATCGAATTCCGCAATTCCACTGCAAAATAGTTCTTCGGGACATTTTTTGCGGTTTCTACAACACCCAACGAGCAAACATTTATTTATATAAACTTGAATACATATCAGTGTATGTTGGGAAATACGAATCCCGATTTTACCAGACAATGAAGAGCAAATCATGCAGATACGTCTTCCGGAGTTGAAACTTTGCTGCTGATTTATTCAGAGCATAGAACACACAAGAAGTTCAAACTTAGCTAAAACGTGACTTCGAATCTGACATGTTCTCTGATATAATAACCTAACTTATCCGTTCGGGTTTCCTGCCTGTCACCACATAGACCGCATAACTGTACCTCCCTATATGTACACTGGATTACGATTATGTGAGGCTAACATTGCTATGCAGCGCAGCTATACATATTCAAGCTGAATTAGAATAATAAATAGCTTTCTTAAATACTCGCAGCATACTAACTTACGCACGAAGAGTTTAAAAGTGAATAAAAGCCAGCTAGATAAAGATGGGGTCCTTAAAAGGAAATAATTAGGCAACAATTATTTTCCACCTACGTTACACACGCACGCACGCATCTGTATAGACACACAAAACCGTTTGAAATTTAAAGTTCCCGTTGAAGCTAATCCAGCCCCACAATCAAACTATATTACTGTACCGAGAAGAAACGGTTCTGGCATGCAGAACAATCAGTACCATTTTACGGGACAATAAAGATGCGTTCGTTAAGTCGTTTTATTATACGACGAGTTATCCCGGAAATTGGGGCAAGCATTTCATAAAAAAACTCATGCAAATTGGTTTTGCCCGTCAAAATCGTAAACCATACTCCGTGGAATTGTATTTTGTTTTATGGGCGATTTTACATCCTGGTATCAACAAGCTGCTTCGTAAAATTTTATGTCAGTTAAGAAAGTTAACAGTCGAACAAATATTTAGTCGGGCAAACATATTGGAACTACAGGAAGTAACAATGGTTGCTACTTCTGTTGTCCATTATTTTTATTTTTGAAAGAAAATGGCTGTGGTAAATGTTGGTATAGAGTGTTTGCATAGTATACTGGTTACATTTTTTAAACACCATATAGTACATCGTTTTAGCTGGTATCAGGTATAATTTAATAGATGTAGAAATTGTTTTCTTAACGATAGCAGGCTTTAATTTTATGCAAGTAGACCCTTCGGTAGTTGTGGTTAATTCTAGAAACTAGAAAATAATTTGAGTGAAAATGTTATCAAATAAATTTGACGTTTTTTTTTTAATTTGCTTGACCTCCTAAAAAATCTATATTTATTATTGGTGTTTTATATTTATTTTTAAAATGTGCTATTAAAAAACGTAGGGTAACCCGAGAATATAATATTGAAAATTGAACCATTCGTTTCCAAAAAATGTTTTTGTCGTTGGATATTTAATTTTTGTAATAATTGGGCGGTTTAATATCAATTTTAAATGTATTAAGCCAATCATTCATTCATTCATTGACAGCAGTTTGTCCCACTGCTGGGTATCGGCCTCTTCTTTGCCACGTGTTTCTCCTCAGCGTTAAGGTAGAAACACGGGGGACCTACAGTTTAAAGTCGAATCCGAACGACAGAAATTCCAGAGAAGGTTTTTAGCATTAAGATCCCACGGTTGCAAGCCGGATTGAGAAATTGTGTGGTGGGTTGCAGACAAGATTTTTATAAATCAGCATAATAATGCTAGTTTTCGAACCCAAGCCAGACTCGCCGTTTTACTGAGAAAGCGAGCGTTCTACCAACTGAGCTACCACCACACTAATTCATTTTAAAATAACCAAAAACATTTAAGTTATTTGAGCAAGAAATAGATTTCTTTTCCGGTTTATTGAGATGTTAAGAGTCATGGGAATATCATGAAACTTTCGCATTTGAGTTGAATTACTCGTCAAGGATTGTACGTTTCTATATTTTAATATACAATATCAATGGAAGAATTTTAATCCCATTTATCATATTTTAGGTTACATATTACAATATACGAGAAGGGTTCAAATATGACCCGGAATTTTATTCTTAGAACCAAACGAATGGCCCTAGCCGCAGTTCCTTCTTAACATTCTTACAATGGGATATCTAGAAGGCGTGCATAATGTCGTAGCCACTTCAATTGTTTTTTTAGTAATTGTCTACATGACAGAGCAGGCAGTTCATTTTTCCGTTGTGCAACGCATAATAGTTAGATTTCTTGTGAATGAGGGTGCCAAACTAAGTGATATTTTGCAAAGAATTCAAGTACAATATGGAGAATCCATCTTATCGAAAACTCAGGTGTTTCAATGGTGTAAGAAGTTTAAGAAGGGCCATACAACGGTCGCAAATTTGCCGCACACGAAACGTCCGAAAACTTCGGCAACACAAACCAACATTGACCTGGTAAATGACCTTATTGTTGCCATTAGAAGAATGTCTGTCCGTGAAATGTCATAAACATTACAAATTAGTGTTGGTAGGGTCGAGGAAATCATCCATAAACATCTGCTTTACCGAAAAGTTTGCGCAAGATGGGTACCCAGATTGCTGACTATGGAACAAAAACAGCGACGCGTTGAAGTCTCTACTGAGCTTCTCGGGCGATACCAAGATGAAGGTGACGCATTTTTAAATTCCTTACTCACCTGCGACGAAACCTGGGTTCACCATTTTACGCCAGAATCAAATAGATCAAATCGAGAGTGACGCCACTCAAACTCCCCAAAACCGAAAAAAGCGAAGGATGTGTGTGTGTTAATGTCCCTTATTATTCTGACTTGCTCACTAAAAAGTTAAACCTGCATTTCGTTCAAAAAGGAGAAACCGTTCAATGAAGAGTGTCATTAATGACCCGACTTCATACTGCCCAATTGAGTACAAATGTCCTTGAAAACATGCATTGGGAGATTTTTCCACATCCACCTTATAGTCCGGATTTATCAGCATGTGATTTCCATCTCTTTGGACCGCTGAAAGAGACATTGGGTGGCTCAAAATTTCAAGACGATGATGATGTTCATCAACATTCTATAAAAGTGGCATTATGAAACTCCCACAACGATAGCAAAAAAACAATTGGTAACATCCACTTTGTGATACGTCATTGAAAAGCTCTTACAGGACTAGATTCAGTAGTAGCAAACATTTATTTATACGACCTGTTTCGGAAAAACTAAAAATAAATCTGAAAATGTTCTGCACCAATTATTTTATTTCAAATTTCAAAATATTAAAATGATTTCCATTATTCTCTAGGCAATTGTAAAATCTACTCTCAAATTATCTCCGAACATTTGTTGCGGAATAGCACTGAACCCCTGAACTAGTCCTTGACGCAGTTGTGCGATGGACCGCGTTTTGAAGAAGACAACAGATTTTAAGTGACCCATAGAAAGAAGTCTAATGGGATCAAAATCTGGAGATCTTGAGGGCATTACTATTGAATAGCGTAAGAGCTTTTTAATGAGGGATCAGAAAGTGGCTTTTACCCTTTGAACTTTTTTGTCGGCGTACCTATTAGAACTAGATGGGAAAAGTTACTTTTTGAATCATGATTCCCCCTCTATGTTGTAGAAACTTTCTCTAGAAAAGTTCAATACGTATTTTACTTCCAGAAATATACCACGTTGTACGTTTTCAAAGTGACACCCTGCATATTTCTAAATAACTAACTACCCCTTTTTCATTATCGTTCCTTTTCAGAAAACTATTAGCTTCTTAATTATTTAGAGAAATGTGGAGTTGCTTAAATTGAAACAAAGTAACGTACTTTTAGGCTCTTCAATAGTTCTCGAAGAAATTTCATAGTTTACTATTTTCAGATATCTGAACAAATTATACATTTGTAGTATCTCTCATTCAGATGTGAAAATATTTATATTTGTTTAATCATTATTTCTGTTATATATATATATATATATATATATATATATATATATTATTGTGATATCGTATTGGTTGTGAAGGTGCTTCAACATTTTATTTTTCTTCAATAATTTTTTTTACTAATAATAATAAACCAGGGATGATGTGTGATTTGGAACTTTCTATAATCTGTTTCTTCGGCCTAAATCTATTCTAAAACATATTTTAGATCATTTATTTATATATTATTAATGTTTGGTAAATCTTATCCATAACATGCGTTGTTCCGATGGTTGTTGATATCATGTAATTTATTTATAGATAGGAGGTTGTGTTTTCAATAATTTTGATCATGATTGATGATAGGAAAAAATGAAATTTATTTATTAGTTACCGAAAATATTAGTAAAATAAAAGCTGTGTGAATTTATGTTCTACTGATAAAAGTCAAAAATTATTATTTATTCAGTTAAGGAGAATATTAGTAAAACGAAAACTATGTCAATTTTATGTTCTTCGTATAAAAATTATTATTTTAATCTTGTTACTTTGAAAATTCTAAAGGATCTTGTCTAAGCTGCTGAATAAATTGCTAAAGAACGACAGTCATATTTTTTTTTA